>JARQOD010006320.1:0-43463 GCA_033576555.1 Oophaga sylvatica
GCGGGTTTCTAGGCACAGCCCGCGCCTGGAAACCCGCTGTGTACCTTGGTTACCAGCGGATCGCTGGTCTCCCGCCTGTCACACGCAGCGATGTGTGCCTGTCAGCGGGAAACCAGCGATCAAAGGTCCTGACATTTCAGCGACGATCAGCGATACCCGGCAGGGGGGCTGATCGTCGCTGAATGTCACACACAGCGATATCGCTGGTGAGCTCGCTGCTGCGTCACAAAACTAGTGACTCAGCAGCGATCTCGGTAGCGATATCGCTATGTGAGACGGGCCCTTAAGTGGAAAGCTTAATTGATTGCTTTCCACTTTCACTTCAGGTCAGCCAGGGACACAATCAGTGACGTCAGAGGGAACTGATTAACAAAAATAGGGGTTCCCTTCGAAAAAAAAATGGCGTGGGGTCCCCCCTATTTTTGTTAACCAGCCAGATGAAGCAGACCGCTGAGGCCTGGATTTTCAGGCTGTTAAGGAGCCAAGATCCATGGACCTTGCCAGCCTGATAATACCAGGCCACAGCAGTCTGCATATCTTGGCTGATTAACAAAAATAGGGGATCCCCTCGAAAAAAATTGGCGTGGGGTCCCCCCTATTTTTGTTAACCAGCCAGATGAAGCAGACCGCTGAGGCCTGGATTTTCAGGCTGTTAAGGAGCCAAGATCCATGGACCTTGCCAGCCTGATAATACCAGGCCACAGCAGTCTGCATATCTTGGCTGATTAACAAAAATAGGGGATCCCCTCGAAAAAAATTGGCGTGGGGTCCCCCCTATTTTTGTTAACCAGCCAGATGAAGCAGACCGCTGAGGCCTGGATTTTCAGGCTGTTAAGGAGCCAAGATCCATGGACCTTGCCAGCCTGATAATACCAGGCCACAGCAGTCTGCATATCTTGGCTGATTAACAAAAATAGGGGATCCCCTCGAAAAAAATTGGCGTGGGGTCCCCCCTATTTTTGTTAACCAGCCAGATGAAGCAGACCGCTGAGGCCTGGATTTTCAGGCTGTTAAGGAGCCAAGATCCATGGACCTTGCCAGCCTGATAATACCAGGCCACAGCAGTCTGCATATCTTGGCTGATTAACAAAAATAGGGGATCCCTCGAAAAAAATTGGCGTGGGGTCCCCCCTATTTTTGTTAACCAGCCAGATGAAGCAGACCGCTGAGGCCTGGATTTTCAGGCTGTTAAGGAGCCAAGATCCATGGACCTTGCCAGCCTGATAATACCAGGCCACAGCAGTCTGCATATCTTGGCTGATTAACAAAAATAGGGGATCCCCTCGAAAAAAATTGGCGTGGGGTCCCCCCTATTTTTGTTAACCAGCCAGATGAAGCAGACCGCTGAGGCCTGGATTTTCAGGCTGTTAAGGAGCCAAGATCCATGGACCTTGCCAGCCTGATAATACCAGGCCACAGCAGTCTGCATATCTTGGCTGATTAACAAAAATAGGGGATCCCCTCGAAAAAAATTGGCGTGGAGTCCCCCCTATTTTTGTTAACCAGCCAGATGAAGCAGACCGCTGAGGCCTGGTTTTTCAGGCTGGTAAGGATCCAATATCCATGGACCTTGCAAGCCTGATAATACCAGGCCACAGCAGTCTGCTTAGCTTGGCTGGTTAACAAAATAGGGGATCCCCTCGAAAAAAAAACGGCGTGGGATCCCCCCTATTTTTGTTAACCAGCCAAGTAAAATGCAGACTGCTGCGGCCTGGTATTAAAAGACTGTCAAGGCCCATGGATTTTGGCCCTCAACAGCCTGATAATACCAGGCTACAGCAGCCCCACATTTGGCGCATCAAAAGATGTGCCAATTGTGGCACTTTACCCGGCTCTTCCCACTTGCCCTGTAGCGGTGGCAAGCGGGGTAATAAGGGGTTAATGTCACCGTTGATTGCACGGTGACAATAAGCCCGGTTAATAATGGAGAGGCGTCAATAAGACACCGATCCATTATTAATCCCAAAGTTATTAAATGTATAAAAAAAAGACAGCAAGAAAAAAGTCTTTTAATGAAATAAAAGAGACAACACAGTTTTCATTTCTTTTATTGTACTCTCATTCCTGCGACGCCATCGATCTCCTGTAAAAAAAGAAAAAAAAACAAACCAACAGTATACCACCTGTCCGACGCAGTCCATAACGACAGTCCCACGACGATCCAGCTCTGCTACATCGCAATGACAGGCAGAGCCTGTCATTGCAACGCAGCACAGCTGATTACCTGCTTCCCCGGCGGTGACGTCATCGGACTGACTGCTTTACGGCCGCGATTACCCAGCAGTCACTGCAGTTATCGCGAGAAACTGCATGTGACCGCCGGGGAAAGAAGATGGCGGCCATGAAGCAGTGCAGGACGTGACCGCCGGAGATCTTCTGCCAGGTAAGTGCCGCTGACTCCTGACAGACCCGACCGACGGACACTGACAGTGACAGTGACAATCCCGATTCCGGTATCCGATAAGACGAAAATATCGGAACTCGGAATCGGAATTCCGATACAGCTAATATCGGCCGATACCCGATATTTGCAGTATCGGAATGCTCAACACTATTCTGGACACAACTTCAAATGATCTCTGGACACAGTGATTGTTGTTCTTCCTCCGTCCTTACTGACGACACAAACTTTTCTGTTGTCATATTTAGAATCTTGTATGACGTAGGGTTCTTGCTCCCACTGATTATCCAATTTGTGCATCTTCCTTTTTCTTTTTAATACTACTTCTCCAGGCATCAAAGGCTTGGCAGGAGCATTTCTGTTGTAAATATCTTCCTGTTTCTCCCGTGCCTTATTGAGACTTTCCTCCACACAGATTTGTACTCTTCTGTACTGCTCTTGCCGATTGATGTCCCAGTTTTCAACGGCGTCGTCTGCCTCCGGTTCTACCACTCCAAGTTCTAGATCCATTGGTAGTCTTCCGGGCCTTGCTCTCATAAGATAGGCTGGAGTGCAGTTAGTTGAGCTTACAGGTATATGGTTATACAAATCAACCAAATCAGGTAGTAAATCCGGCCATCGATTCCTGTCTTCCAACGGTATGGATCTCAACAAGTCAAGGACAATATGGTTCATTTTTTCGCAAAGACCGTTGGTTTGAGGGTGATATGGTGTTGTTCTTATTTTCTTGCACCCGTACATGTGACAGAATTCCTTGAATAAATCAGCTTCGAAAGCAGGTCCCTGATCGGTTAATACTTGCTCCGGATACCCATGCGGTCTGCAGAAGCTTGCTTGAAAGGTTTTCGCGGCCGTCACTGCGGTCTGGTCCTTAACTGGAACAACCACCAGAAATCTGGAGTAATGGTCCACCATGGTCAAGGCGTATGAGTATCCAGATCTACTTGGCGACAGTTTGACGTGGTCCAGGGCCACAATCTCCAGAGGACGAGTCGTCCGGATAGGTTGCAGGGGTGCCTTCTGACTACCGTAGTCCTTCCTTCTGAGACCACAGGGTCCACAGTTCCGACACCACCTCTCGATGGAGCTGCTCATCCCTACCCAGTAGAACCGGCATCTCAACAGGGTCTCCAGCTTTCTCCAGCCAAAGTGTCCTGCTTGATCGTGGTATGCTTCCAACACCATTGGGACGTCTGCCTTGGGGACCACTATTTGCCAGACCATCTCATGGGTTCTGGGGTTGACGTATCTCCTGCACAACTTCTCACGGTATAGGAACAACCTGCTTTTCTCGTTCCACAGGAGCTTTGCTGACATAGGTGCATCCTTTTCCAAAGAGGAGCCTTCCTGTCTTAACAACTCCTTGATGCGGCTGACCACTGGATCACTGTCCTGAGTCTCTTTCCAGCTGTGATGGGGTAAAGGATTTAATGTTGCACCATACTGCTTTCTGTGGACTCGATGCTCGTGGACTACCCCATTTCGATGGAACGCAGGTAGCTCAATTTCTTCCAGGTCATCCGATTCTTCTTCCGTATCAGAGTCATGCGGCATTCGGGACAACGCATCAGCATTAGCATTCTTTCGACCTGCCCGGTACTTGATAGTAAACTGGTAATTGGACAACCGAGCCATCCATCGCTGCTCCATGGCACCCAGCTTGGCAGTTTCCAGGTGCGTTAATGGGTTGTTGTCTGTGTACGCCGTGAACTTATTGGAGGCCAGATAGTGCTTAAATCTTTCAGTAATGGCCCAGACCAGCGCCAGAAACTCCAGCTTGAAGCTGCTATAATTTTCCGGATTCCTCTCAGTTGGCCTGAGTTTTCTGCTGGCATATGCGATGACTTTTTCTTGGCCATTCTGCTTCTGACTGAGAACTGCTCCCAAACCTTCATTACTGGCGTCGGTGTACAACAGGAACGGTTGGCTGTAATCAGGATAGGCCAAGATCTCATCACCTGTAAGGATCTCTTTCATCTTTTGGAATGCTTCAGCCTGTTCTTTACCCCAGTTAAAGGGAGGGTTTCTGCTCTTTAGGGATTGTCCTACCAGGAGGTCCTGTAAAGGAGCTGCCTTCTTCGTGTAATCTTTCACGAATCTCCTGTAGTAACCCGTTAGTCCCAGGAACTGTCGCACTTCCTTAAGGTTTTTCGGCTCCGGCCACTTCTGGATGGCGGTGACTTTCTCTGGGTCCGGCGCTACTCCTTCCGAACTGACGATGTGCCCCAAGTATTGTACCTTCTGTTTGAGTAGATGGCATTTTGAGGGTTTCAACTTCATCCCGTACCTGGACAGGGACTCAAACACTTCTGCCAGGTGCTTCAGATGGTCCTCATATGTCTTGGAATACACGATAACGTCGTCTAGGTATAGCAGCACGGTTTCAAAATTGAGATGTCCCAGACAGTTTTCCATCACTCTCTGAAATGTTCCTGGGGCACTACTGAGCCCAAACGGCATTCTATCGAACTCACAGAGCCCCATTGGGGTGGTGAAAGCCGTTTTCTCACGATCCTCCTCAGCCACAGCCACTTGCCAGTAACCACTAGTCAGATCAAGGGTAGAAAAGTAGTTAGCCGTTTTCAGAGCAGCTAATGATTCCTCTATGCGTGGTAACGGGTATGCATCCTTGTGTGTTATGCGGTTCACCTGCCTGTAATCCACACACATTCTCATACTACCATCTTTCTTTTTAACCAGAACTAGAGGGGCTGCCCAGGGGCTACAACTATCCCTTATCACCCCGGCTTTCTTCATATCATTCAACATTTCTTTAGCCTTCTGATAATGAGCTGGAGGTATGGGCCTATACCGCTCTTTGATGGGAGGATGACTGCCTGTAGGGATATGATGTTGTACTCCCTTTATTATCCCGAAATCAAGTGGATTCTTGCTAAACACTTGGGCATACTCTTGCACCACCCATAATACCCCTTGCTTCTGGTGAGCGGGAGTGGTGTCCGTCCCAACATGGAGCTGCTGACACCATTCCGCCACCTCGGTTGCTGGGTCATTGTCCTCCGCTATTTGGCGGGAGTCTAAGGACTCAGTCGGGAGAATAGAATTATTGTCAACAGCATGAAGTTTAGCAATGGTTGCATAACGGGGTAAATTTACCTCATCATCTCCCCAATTGAGAAGCCGTACCGGTACTCTTCCATTCACCACTTCTACTACTCCTCTAGCAGTCATAAGTGTAGGTCTATGTTCTGAATGGTGGGGTTCTACTACAGCTTGGTAATTCTGTCCTCTCAGACCTATGGCTGCCCTGCACCAAATGATCATTTCACTCATTGGGGGTATCACAATAGGATCCGAGTCAGTGACCCGTACATTACCAATTTCGCCGTCGGTAAGCTTCGCTTGCTGCTGACACACCAGGGCCCGGATCGCTCTTTGGATTACTCCTCTCTGCCTTGGTCGGGCAATCTCAGCGAGCTGTTGGAGCAAGAACACAACTTCTCCCAAACAATTACCGATAATGTTAGTACCCAAAATTATATTTAAACCATTCTCCTCATTTACAGTCTTTACTACTAGAAGCCCCTGGTCTTTCAACTCCTCTCTGCCCACCTTTACATCTACACATTTTGTTCCGAGTACTTCTACAGGAAGACCATTAGAAGCATATACGGTAAAGTCAAGGCTCGGAGGTTTAAGACTGTCCATTGACCAGTACTTGGTATATAGGGCATCAGGTATTAGGGTCACCTGGGACCCAGTGTCTAACAATGCTGGAACAGCAATACCATCTAGAATAATAGACAGGTAGGGTCGCCCGCCCACATACCTGCGGTTCCAGTCTAGGGGGCCTGACGGGTATTCTCCTGGGTGTTGGCCCTTGGACCCAGGTTCTGCCCGTTTAAAGGACACTGTGGAGACAGATGACCTTTCCGGTTGCAGCGATAACAGATGATCTCTCGACGAGGAGGGTGTTGATCAGAGGTCGCTCCTGGGGGTGGCGTTGTCCTCCTCCGGGGGGGCGACGTCTTCTTTCTTCTCCGGTGCATCCACGGGACGTCTTCTGGGCAGTCAGCTAACAAGATCTTTCCTTCCTCCTCTTTCCGCAGCTGCAGGGCACTCATTACAGCAGCCAGATTTTTAGTCAGCTGGCGCACCTCTGAGCGCAGACAGTCCAATTCACTAGGAGGTGTCACCTGCGCTTTGGCTTCAGCCACTAGCGGGGAAAAGGGGGTTACTGCCGGTTCCAGAGTGACTTCAGCCTGATGATGATGGGTTGCCACCTCCGGTTTGCCCAGGGGCCGCAGCCCTTTTATTGCCATGTCTTTTAGGGCATCAAAGGTAGCATCCGGATGATCTAAGGACCACCAGTTTACAGTTCTGCGTTCCTCTTGGGATCTCAATCCCTGTATAAATTGTTCTTTCAACATTTTATTCTCATCGATAGCATTTAAATTGTTAATTTGCTTGAGGGCTCTCAGGGCTCCCTGTAGTCGGCAAGCGTAGTCCCGGATGCTGTCACCTGGCTGTTGTGAACAGTGATAGAAGGCCATCCGGAGATCCGTTTCTGTGCGGTCTTCAAATATGGCATGCAGCTTAAGGAAGATCGCAGGTACCGACTCCTGATCAACGGTATCCCAAGTCTCCACTTCCCTCTCAGCAGCGCCGGTTAGCTGCCCTATGAGCACAGCAGCTTTTTGTCTCTCAGGCATGGAGTACATTTCTAGGATGCTGCATAACTTCCGCTTGAAGCCTGCTAATGTGCCTGGCTCACCGCTGTACTGGGGAAGCCATTTCGCCCCAGGCATATATGGGAGCGTTAGTGGCATGATCGGAACTACCGGACTGGGTGCAGGGCCTGCGCCCCCATCTGGCGCTACAATACCAAGCGGTGCGGGATTGGGGCCTCTGGCTGGGGCCGCACTGTCAGCCGGTTGTTGAGACATCTTAGCGCCCCCTTGGTTAAACGGAGCCTACCGGTTTCAGACGCTGCTATTTCACAGGCACCGCAGTGGGGACAGGACCTTCGTCGCAGGCGCTCTGATGTCAGAGCGTTCACTTCCTGTTGCAGGACCTGCCGATGAGTCAGAGCCGGGGGCGTGTCCAAGACTCTGCGCGCTCTTTCAGGTACGCCCACCTTCTTCTCCAGCGCCTGAGGGCGCGAATATGGCGGCAAAATGGCGGATTTTAGCGCCAAAAATAGCAAACAGTCCTTTTTCACAAAAACACCTCCACAGGCACACAGGGCTCGCAATGCTGCAAGTTTCGTATCCTGTTCGTGACGCCAAATTTGTGTGTCGACCCGCCACCACAATTGTGGATTACCAGGGCAATGGGGTACTCAGAGCCGAGCCCATGGAAGTCTATGGGATTTGTCACAGGTAGCTGTGGCTCGGTCTGTGGCCCTGGCGGTCTGGCGTAAGTTGGGGGAATATTTACAGGGGATATATTTATATACAGTTCGTGACGCCACCTGTAGTCTTCTGGTAATTTGTACCAGCGCTGCTGTAGATCTCTGAGGGGATGGTGAGGCAGCTAGATGTCGGGTCCCCTACAGGTGGGACTCTTCCCTCAGGTCGGTAGTTAGGTAGGGATTGTGCAGGCATGCAATAATAACTCAGTCTAACACGGTCAGCGTCTTTCCATACCTTTACTTGCAAGATGATAAGGCAGGTCCCAGGGAGGCTGATGGGGTTGATGGAGGATGAGCTTTGAGGCAACGGCTAAGCAAGTTAGGGGCCTCCTTTACTGTCCAATAATGATGAGTACAACCAGCCTGCAGCGTAGTTCCCTCAATAACTCCAGCTTCTCTAAGCTGTTCTGCCCAGTCAGATTTGTGGTGAAGCCTTCCAATTGATGAAACTAGGTTCTTGCTTTTGTCTGCGCTTGACTCAAAGTCCCTATTCCACCTGACTCCGGTTACGTACTGACTATTTGGGGCTGTTTGCCGCGACCTAAAGTCCGGTAAATCTCTGGTTTTCTTACCACTATGCTTGTAGCTAATAGTGATCCTTCGGTCCCCAGTGACCGGTAGCAATGTGCAGGACTTTTCCAAGCCAAAAGCACTTTTGAAATATTCCTTCCACTTTGCCCTTCGATTTGCTCGACTCTTAATAATTATCTCAGTCTGTCTTCCAGTGGGGCACAGCTCTGACTAGGCTGAGGTGAACTAGACCACCTGTACTAGCCTCCACTTTCTGAACTGCTAAAGGCTCAGACTGGACACGTCTACTCTGTCCAAGGACAGGAAACTGACTGACTAAATCACTCCCTTCCACACCCCTGCTGGGTGTGTCAGAAGTGTACATGATGTCATGAAGAGCCCTTAACTGTTACCTCTCCACTCATCCTCCTGGTATTGTGTAATAGGGCTACACATGAGCCCTCGGGCTGTGGCGTGCGCACGCTGCTGATGTCACTGCTGCACCATGAGACCTCATCACGCTGCCGACATCCATGCAGAATGAGAACCTGGGGAGGGGGGAGAAGCAATATGGAGAACCTGGGGAGGGGGGTGATGCTGTAGTGGGTGTGCGCCGGTAGTTTTGGGGTTAGTGGAGATCAGAGCCCTGAGCCCTCGGGCTGTGGCGTGCGCACGCTGCTGATGTCACTGCTGCACCATGAGACCTCATCACGCTGCCGACATCAATGCAGAATGAGAACCTGGGGAGGGGGGAGAAGCAATATGGAGAACCTGGGGAGGGGGTGATGCTGTAGGGGATGTGCGCCTGTAGTTTTGGGGTTAGTGGAGATCTGAGCCCTCGGGCTGTGGCGTGCGCACGCTGCTGATGTCACTGCTGCACCATGAGACCTCATCACGCTGCCGACATCCATGCAGAATGAGAACCTGGGGAGGGGGGAGAAGCAATATGGAGAACCTGGGGAGGGGGGTGATGCTGTAGTGGATGTGCGCCGGTAGTTTTGGGGTTAGTGGAGATCTGAGCCCTGAGCCCTCGGGCTGTGGCGTGCGCACGCTGCTGATGTCACTGCTGCACCATGAGACCTCATCACGCTGCCGACATCAATGCAGAATGAGAACCTGGGGAGGGGGGAGAAGCAATATGGAGAACCTGGGGAGGGGGGTGATGCTGTAGTGGGTGTGCGCCGGTAGTTTTGGGGTTAGTGCAGATCTGAGCCCTGAGCCCTCGGGCTGTGGTGTGCGCACGCTGCTGATGTCACTGCTGCACCATGAGACCTCATCACGCTGCCGACATCCATGCAGAATGAGAACCTGGGGAGGGGGAAGAAGCAATATGGAGAACCTGGGGAGGGGGGTGATGCTGTAGTGGATGTGCGCCGGTAGTTTTGGGGTTAGTGGAGATCTGAGCCCTGAGCCCTCGGGCTGTGGCGTGCGCACGCTGCTGATGTCACTGCTGCACCATGAGACCTCATCACGCTGCCGACATCCATGCAGAATGAGAACCTGGGGAGGGGGAGAAGCAATATGGAGAACCTGGGGAGGGGGGTGATGCTGTAGTGAGTGTGCGCCGGTAGTTTTGGGGTTAGTGGAGATCTGAGCCCTGAGCCCTCGGGCTGTGGCGTGCGCACGCTGCTGATGTCACTGCTGCACCATGAGACCTCATCACGCTGCCGACATCAATGCAGAATGAGAACCTGGGGAGGGGGGAAAAGCAATATGGAGAACCTGGGGAGGGGGGAGAAGCAATATGGAGAACCTGGGAGGGGGTGATGCTGTAGGGGATGTGCGCCGGTAGTTTTGGGGTTAGTGGAGATCAGAGCCCTGAGCCCTCGGGCTGTGGCGTGCGCACGCTGCTGATGTCACTGCTGCACCATGAGACCTCATCACGCTGCCGACATCCATGCAGAATGAGAACCTGGGGAGGGGGGAGAAGCAATATGGAGAACCTGGGGAGGGGGGTGATGCTGTAGGGGATGTGCGCCGGTAGTTTTGGGGTTAGTGGAGATCAGAGCCCTGAGCCCTCGGGCTGTGGCGTGCGCACGCTGCTGATGTCACTGCTGCACCATGAGACCTCATCACGCTGCCGACATCCATGCAGAATGAGAACCTGGGGAGGGGGAGAAGCAATATGGAGAACCTGGGGAGGGGGGTGATGCTGTAGGGGATGTGCGCCGGTAGTTTTGGGGTTAGTGGAGATCAGAGCCCTGAGCCCTCGGGCTGTGGCGTGCGCACGCTGCTGATGTCACTGCTGCACCATGAGACCTCATCACGCTGCCGACATCCATGCAGAATGAGAACCTGGGGAGGGGGGAGAAGCAATATGGAGAACCTGGGGAGGGGGGTGATGCTGTAGGGATGTGCGCCGGTAGTTTTGGGTTAGTGGAGATCTGAGCCCTCGGGCTGTGGCGTGCGCACGCTGCTGATGTCACTGCTGCACCATGAGACCTCATCACGCTGCCGACATCCATGCAGAATGAGAACCTGGGGAGGGGGGAGAAGCAATATGGAGAACCTGGGGAGGGGGTGATGCTGTAGTGGGTGTGCGCCGGTAGTTTTGGGGTTAGTGGAGATCTGAGCCCTGAGCCCTCGGGCTGTGGCGTGCGCACGCTGCTGATGTCACTGCTGCACCATGAGACCTCATCACGCTGCCGACATCCATGCAGAATGAGAACCTGGGGAGGGGGAGAAGCAATATGGAGAACCTGGGGAGGGGGTGATGCTGTAGTGGGTGTGCGCCGGTAGTTTTGGGGTTAGTGGAGATCTGAGCCCTGAGCCCTCGGGCTGTGGCGTGCGCACGCTGCTGATGTCACTGCTGCACCATGAGACCTCATCACGCTGCCGACATCAATGCAGAATGAGAACCTGGGGAGGGGGGAAAAGCAATATTGAGAACCTGGGGAGGGGAGGAGAAGCAATATGGAGAACCTGGGGAGGGGGGTGATGCTGTAGTGGGTGTGCGCCGGTAGTTTTGGGGTTAGTGGAGATCTGAGCCCTGAGCCCTCGGGCTGTGGCGTACGCACGCTGCTGATGTCACTGCTGCACCATGAGACCTCATCACGCTGCCGACATCCATGCAGAATGAGAACCTGGGGAGGGGGAGAAGCAATATGGAGAACCTGGGGAGGGGGGTGATGCTGTAGTGGGTGTGCGCCGGTAGTTTTGGGGTTAGTGGAGATCTGAGCCCTGAGCCCTCGGGCTGTGGCGTGCGCACGCTGCTGATGTCACTGCTGCACCATGAGACCTCATCACGCTGCCGACATCCATGCAGAATGAGAACCTGGGGAGGGGGGAGAAGCAATATGGAGAACCTGGGGAGGGGGGTGATGCTGTAGTGGGTGTGCGCCGGTAGTTTTGGGGTTAGTGGAGATCAGAGCCCTGAGCCCTCGGGCTGTGGCGTGCAATTTGTGGGTTTCCAGGGCAATGGGGTACTCAGAGCCGAGCCCGTAGAAGTCTATGGGATTGTCACAGGTAGCGGTGGCTCGGTCTGTGGCCCTGGCGGTCAGGCGTATGTTGGGGGTATATTTACAGGGGATATATTTATATACAGTTCGTGACGCCACCTGTAGTCTCTGGTAATTTGTACCAGCGCTGCTGTAGATCTCTGAGGGGATGGTGAGGCAGCTAGATGTCGGGTCCCCTACAGGTGGGACTCTTCCCTCAGGTCGATGGTTAAGGCAGGGTTGTGCAGGCATGCAATTAAATAACTCAGTCTCACACCGTCAGCGTCTTTCCATACCTTTACTTCAAGTTGTTCAGGCAGGTCCCAGGGAGGCTGATGGGGTTGATGGAGGATGAGCTTTGAGGCAACGGCTAAGCAAGTTAGGGGCCTCCTTTACTTTCCAATGATGATGAGTCCAACCAGCGTAAAGCGTAGTTCCCTCTATAACTCCAGCTATTCCAAAGCTGTGCTGCCCGGTCAGTTTTGTGGTTGGAGCCTTCTTCTGAGAGAGCTGAGTTCCAATTCCTGTCGTGCACTGACTCAAGGTTCTCACTCTCCCTGACCCCAGTTACGTACTGACTCTTCAGGGGCTGCTTTCCGCTACCTAAGGTCCGGTAAGCCTCTGGGTTTCCTACCACCATGCATGAAGCTATGGTGATGCTTCGGTCTCCAGTGACCGGTAACAATGTGCAGGTATCCTATACCTATGGCACTTGTCTGTTCTCTTCCACTATGCCCTTCGATTTGCTCAGACTCTCAACAGATGTCTCAGTCCGTCTTCTAGTGGGGCACAGCTCTGACCAGGCTGAGGTGAACTGGCTCACCTGTACTGGCCTCCACTTTCTGAACTGCACAAAGACTGCACTTCCTAACTCCTTCGAGTCACTGACTGAACTGAACTCAGACTACTCAGCACTCCCCCCCACACCCCTGCTGGGTGTGTCCGAAGTGTACGTGATATCATGGAGAGCCCTTAACCGTTACCTCTCCACTCATCCTCCTGGTATTGTGTACCAGGGCTACACACGCACGCTGCTAATGTGTAGCCCTGGTGTTAGGCACACGCAGTACCCTGGAGAGTGTGTGGCGAGACAGCAGTTTAATGCTAAATATTCATTCACTCGACATATACTAGACACACCCTTAGGGTAGTGGAGTTTACTCTTGAGGGAGTGGTCAAGGTATGTGTTAGAGTGATTTTTGAGTCTAGTTCCTGTCTTCGGACAGTGAGGACGTGTGGAAGTGAGTGTCTAGACTTCAGAGAGAGAAGACGTCTGGAGGGAGGAAGGAGTCTAGCCTGCTTTATCATCAGTTCATATCGTGGAGTCTGGTATAGGTGTTTGAATACACCTTAGTCTAGTCAGAGCTGTATCACCTCCTCAGCATACACTGAAGGAAAGAAGAAGTTTAGTACAGAAAGCCTTCAGCATTCCTGTCTAAAGGACGGTATCAGGTTCAGAGACGTGCTCCTGCCTGTTGATAACTGAGCATCTGTAGCTAACTTTGAAGGAAGGAAAAGAAAGAAGTGACTGCTCGACCCTTGGCTAGTTTGAGTGCTTATGTTACCAGCGTGGACAAGGCGAAAGGCAAAGTGGATTTATTGGATTAGTGCTTACGGATTGAAGAAGTCCAGCACATTGCACCCGGTCACTGGGACCGAAGGGTCACTGTTGTTTCAAGCACAGTGATAAGAAAACCAGGAATCTACCGGACCCTAGGTCGCGGCAGACAGCCCCTTATAGTCAGTACGTAACTGGGGTCAGGGGGAGTGAAGACTTTGGAGTTTCTGCAGGACAAAATAAGAATTCAGCTCCTTCACAGGAAGGCCCCTAACACAAAGCTGACTGGGCAGGTACAGCTAAAGATTAGCTGGAGATTTTGAGGGAACTACGCTTCAGGCTGGTTGTACTCGTTTTATTGGAAGTAAAGGAGGCCCCTAACTTGTCCAGCTGCTGTCTCAAGATACACTCTCCTTGGATCAGCCTCCCTGGGACCTGCCTGAACATCTTACAAGTAAAGGTATGGAAAGACGCTGACCGTGTGAGACTGTGTTCTTTATCTGCACCCGACTTCACAAATCTCATAGACTTTGAGGGACCAGTCCCACCTGTAGGGGACCCGACATCTAGCTGCATCACCATCCCCTCAGAGATCTACAGCAGCGCTGGTACTAATTACCAGAATACTACAGGTGGCGTCACGAACTGTACATAAATCAATCCCCTGTAAATATATCCCCAACATACGCCAGACCGCCCGGGCCACAGACCGAGCCACAGCTGCCTGTGACAAATCCCCATAGACTTCTACGGGCTCGGCTCTGAGTACCCCATTGCCCTGGTAACCCACAATTGTGGTGGCGGGTCGACACAACAATTTGGCGTCACGAACAGGATGCGAAACTCGCAGAATTGCGAGCCCTGTGTGCCTAAGGACTTGTTTTTGTGAAAAAGGACTGTTTTCACTTTTGGCTCCAAAATCGCCATTTTTGTCGCCATATTCGCGCCCTCAGGCGCTGGAGAAGAAGGTGGGCGTACCTTCGTGGGCGTCTACCCCCCAGTGGCGCGAAGAAAATGCCTGCCCTCTCAAAGTGCTACTACAACATGCGGTCCTGCCCTACAGCAAAGGAGGTCCGCCTCCTCTTCACCTTCCCTGCGAGGAGGAGGAGACGCAAACCCCACCTCCACGGAAGAGACCGGATGTCTCCGCAGAAAGAAGAAAGAATCTTCTGGAACATCATGGAGGCAGGACGTGTGCAGCCGAGCTGGGAAGCGGAGGAAGGCAGGCCCCGTGCCTCAGCCAAGCTGCCACCAACACCGGAGTTATCCGTGATCCTGCACCTGAAGCAGGCGTTGCTTGAGACAAGAGAAGAAAATGCACGCCTGAAGAAGATGGTCCAGGACCAACCTGGCTTTGAAGAAATTGAGAGACGCCGGCGCACCCTGGAACAGCGGAGGCTGTGGGACACGGTGATCTCTCCCCTCAACGAACCCCCACGATTCCAGATACCGAAGAGTCTGCTGCCTAAGGCGAAGGAGCAACCGGAGGCTGCCCCCGAAAGTACCGATCCCGATCCCACCGGTGAAGCTGTGGAAGCGAAGGAGGTTGAGGAGGTACAGCCAATCCCGGAACGCCCGCCCGGCCAAGAGGCCGCAGCAGATGATCGGTCCCCGGCAGGGACACCGGAGGGGTCCTGTCCGTCACTACCAGATGTGGACTGGGACGAGATGGCGCGCCTGGATGACGTCGCCTATACCGCCCAGTGGGAACAAGAATGGCAGAGTCGTGAGGAGAAGAAGAGGCGTCAGCAGGAGGAAGAGCGGGAAACTCAGAGGAACCGTCAGCGACAATATGCCGAGCTGATTGCCGACAAGGAGACTGTCCGTCGCGACAAAGGTACCTTACGGGAACCGCGGCGGCAGGGGTGTGTGACTGAGTTCCAGCTCCGGAAGGGCTGGGGCTTTATCCGTGAACCGGGCCTCTACCCAGCGGTCTTCGTCAGCAGGCGTGACGTAGAATCCCACCTGCCGCAAGGCCATCCCGGGAGGGACTTAGCAAATGGAGATATCGTCACATATACGCGGCACTGGGGAATGAAGGGATGGTATGCCCTTAACGTCGCCATCGTCCGCGACCCCGTCCCAGACGCAGGTACCGTCACCATTACCGCAGCGTCCCCGTTTCCAGCTCAAGCAGCATCCGGCCGTGCCCCAGCATCGCCCCCTGCAAAGTCATCGCAACTAGCGACCCAGAGTTCATCGCAAATTAAAGCCACCGCTACATCGCAACATGCGACCCAGTCGCAATCGCAATCCCTGACGCGGTCCATATCGCTAACTGTGATTGAGACGCAATCGGTGTCATGTGGAGAGAGTGTACCCGTTGCGCCCCTAGAGGTTCGCACCAGAACTGTGGCGACCCAGACCCTGATCGCAGCACATGATTTGCTAGTCTTGGGATCTAGGGCCCATTGCGTTGTTCCAGCCCCCGGGGTGGAAAAAGTAGTGGAAAGTGTATTTGCAGAAAATGAATAAGATAGTGAAGAATTGGTGAGATCCATATCGGGTCTACCAAAAGTAAAACGTTTGAAATGTTTTGTAAAGTTTTGCACAATTTATATAGTGAATATATATATTTCTACTGTAGAATGCCCGGCTGGGTAAATGGTAAATGGTAAATGGTAAATGGTAAATGATAAATGGTAAATGATAAATGATAAATGATAAATAGTAACCAGAAAAGGTTTTGCACTTTCGTATTATGTGATTTGATATAATATGTCTTTGGTTTTACATTGGACTTTTGAGGTTAAGGACTGTGCTAACCCAGAACTTACTTGTAAATAGTTGCGCTTCGGTGCTTTCTCTTGGTTTTACATAAACCAGTCACAACTACCTCTGAAAACAAAACCCGTGTGGTGTGGCACTGAGTGAGGTCTGCAATCGGATGTCCTGCAGCCCACCCAGGACCCACGTTGAAGGTTTGGTGCGGGTCCTTCACAAGTATATTGTATATTTATTGAATGCTATTTAATATTTGTATTTTTCTATAATGTTTGTAACGTTCAAGATATTCTCACCTCCCGGATGGGAAGAAGTTATTGTTTAATGTTTTCATGCATAAACAAAAATGTCTCTTTTGTATTTTACAGCCCGGGAGTGCTGTCTTTTACCATGGGGGAATGTGTAGCCCTGGTGTTAGGCACACGCAGTACCCTGGAGAGTGTGTGGCGAGACAGCAGTTTAATGCTAAATATTCATTCACTCGACATATACTAGACACACCCTTAGGGTAGTGGAGTTTACTCTTGAGGGAGTGGTCAAGGTATGTGTTAGAGTGATTTTTGAGTCTAGTTCCTGTCTTCGGACAGTGAGGACGTGTGGAAGTGAGTGTCTAGACTTCAGAGAGAGAAGACGTCTGGAGGGAGGAAGGAGTCTAGCCTGCTTTATCATCAGTTCATATCGTGGAGTCTGGTATAGGTGTTTGAATACACCTTAGTCTAGTCAGAGCTGTATCACCTCCTCAGCATACACTGAAGGAAAGAAGAAGTTTAGTACAGAAAGCCTTCAGCATTCCTGTCTAAAGGACGGTATCAGGTTCAGAGACGTGCTCCTGCCTGTTGATAACTGAGCATCTGTAGCTAACTTTGAAGGAAGGAAAAGAAAGAAGTGACTGCTCGACCCTTGGCTAGTTTGAGTGCTTATGTTACCAGCGTGGACAAGGCGAAAGGCAAAGTGGATTTATTGGATTAGTGCTTACGGATTGAAGAAGTCCAGCACATTGCACCCGGTCACTGGGGACCGAAGGGTCACTGTTGTTTCAAGCACAGTGAT
The DNA here is from genome assembly GCA_033576555.1 of Oophaga sylvatica. Lineage (NCBI taxonomy): Eukaryota > Metazoa > Chordata > Amphibia > Anura > Dendrobatidae > Oophaga > Oophaga sylvatica. The sequence goes on from JARQOD010006320.1 coordinate 17,055, forward strand.
AAGAAAACCAGGAATCTACCGGACCCTAGGTCGCGGCAGACAGCCCCTTATAGTCAGTACGTAACTGGGGTCAGGGGGAGTGAAGACTTTGGAGTTTCTGCAGGACAAAATAAGAATTCAGCTCCTTCACAGGAAGGCCCCTAACACAAAGCTGACTGGGCAGGTACAGCTAAAGATTAGCTGGAGATTTTGAGGGAACTACGCTTCAGGCTGGTTGTACTCGTTTTATTGGAAGTAAAGTAGGCCCCTAACTTGTCCAGCTGCTGTCTCAAGATACACTCTCCTTGGATCAGCCTCCCTGGGACCTGCCTGAACATCTTACAAGTAAAGGTATGGAAAGACGCTGACCGTGTGAGACTGTGTTCTTTATCTGCACCCGACTTCACAAATCTCATAGACTTTGAGGGACCAGTCCCACCTGTAGGGGACCCGACATCTAGCTGCATCACCATCCCCTCAGAGATCTACAGCAGCGCTGGTACTAATTACCAGAATACTACAGGTGGCGTCACGAACTGTACATAAATCAATCCCCTGTAAATATATCCCCAACATACGCCAGACCGCCCGGGCCACAGACCGAGCCACAGCTGCCTGTGACAAATCCCCATAGACTTCTACGGGCTCGGCTCTGAGTACCCCATTGCCCTGGTAACCCACAATTGTGGTGGCGGGTCGACACACTGATGTCACTGCTGCACCATGAGACCTCATCACGCTGCCGACATCCATGCAGAATGAGAACCTGGGGAGGGGGGAGAAGCAATATGGAGAACCTGGGGAGGGGGGTGATGCTGTAGTGGATGTGCGCCGGTAGTTTTGGGGTTAGTGGAGATCTGAGCCCTGAGCCCTCGGGCTGTGGCGTGCGCACGCTGCTGATGTCACTGCTGCACCATGAGACCTCATCACGCTGCCGACATCAATGCAGAATGAGAACCTGGGGAGGGGGGAGAAGCAATATGGAGAACCTGGGGGGGGGGTGATGCTGTAGTGGGTGTGCGCCGGTAGTTTTGGGTTTAGTGGAGATCTGAGCCCTGAGCCCTCGGGCTGTGGCGTGCGCACGCTGCTGATGTCACTGCTGCACCATGAGACCTCATCACGCTGCCGACATCCATGCAGAATGAGAACCTGGGGAGGGGGGAGAAGCAATATGGAGAACCTGGGGAGGGGGGTGATGCTGTAGTGGGTGTGCGCCGGTTGTTTTGGGGTTAGTGGAGATCTGAGCCCTGAGCCCTCGGGCTGTGGCGTGCGCACGCTGCTGATGTCACTGCTGCACCATGAGACCTCATCACGCTGCCGACATCCATGCAGAATGAGAACCTGGGGAGGGGGGAGAAGCAATATGGAGAACCTGGGGAGGGGGGTGATGCTGTAGTGGGTGTGCGCCGGTAGTTTTGGGGTTAGTGGAGATCAGAGCCCTGAGCCCTCGGGCTGTGGCGTGCGCACGCTGCTGATGTCACTGCTGCACCATGAGACCTCATCACGCTGCCGACATCAATGCAGAATGAGAACCTGGGGAGGGGGAGAAAGCAATATGGAGAACCTGGGGAGGGGGGTGATGCTGTAGGGGATGTGCGCCGGTAGTTTTGGGGTTAGTGGAGATCTGAGCCCTCGGGCTGTGGCGTGCGCACGCTGCTGATGTCACTGCTGCACCATGAGACCTCATCACGCTGCCGACATCCATGCAGAATGAGAACCTGGGGAGGGGGGAGAAGTAATATGGAGAACCTGGGAGGGGGGTGATGCTGTAGTGGATGTGCGCCGGTAGTTTTGGGGTTAGTGGAGATCTGAGCCCTGAGCCCTCGGGCTGTGGCGTGCGCACGCTGCTGATGTCACTGCTGCACCATGAGACCTCATCACGCTGCCGACATCAATGCAGAATGAGAACCTGGGGAGGGGGGAGAAGCAATATGGAGAACCTGGGGAGGGGGGTGATGCTGTAGTGGGTGTGCGCCGTAGTTTTGGGGTTAGTGCAGATCTGAGCCCTGAGCCCTCGGGCTGTGGTGTGCGCACGCTGCTGATGTCACTGCTGCACCATGAGACCTCATCACGCTGCCGACATCCATGCAGAATGAGAACCTGGGGAGGGGGAAGAAGCAATATGGAGAACCTGGGGAGGGGGGTGATGCTGTAGTGGATGTGCGCCGGTAGTTTTGGGGTTAGTGGAGATCTGAGCCCTGAGCCCTCGGGCTGTGGCGTGCGCACGCTGCTGATGTCACTGCTGCACCATGAGACCTCATCACGCTGCCGACATCAATGCAGAATGAGAACCTGGGGAGGGGGGAGAAGCAATATGGAGAACCTGGGGAGGGGGGTGATGCTGTAGGGGATGTGCGCCGGTAGTTTGGGGTTAGTGGAGATCAGAGCCCTGAGCCCTCGGGCTGTGGCGTGCGCACGCTGCTGATGTCACTGCTGCACCATGAGACCTCATCAAGCTGCCGACATCCATGCAGAATGAGAAACTGGGGAGGGGGGAAAAGCAATATGGAGAACCTGGGGAGGGGGAAGAAGCAATATGGAGAACCTGGGGAGGGGGGTGATGCTGTAGGGGATGTGCGCCGGTAGTTTTGGGGTTAGTGGAGATCTGAGCCCTGAGCCCTCGGGCTGTGGTGTGCGCACGCTGCTGATGTCACTGCTGCACCATGAGACCTCATCACGCTGCCGACATCCATGCAGAATGAAAACCTGGGGAGGGGGGAGAAGCAATATGGAGAACCTGGGGAGGGGGGTGATGCTGTAGTGGATGTGCGCCGGTAGTTTTGGGGTTAGTGGAGATCTGAGCCCTGAGCCCTCGGGCTGTGGCGTGCGCACGCTGCTGATGTCACTGCTGCACCATGAGACCTCATCACGCTGCCGACATCAATGCAGAATGAGAACCTGGGGAGGGGGGAGAAGCAATATGGAGAACCTGGGGAGGGGGGTGTGTCTCGACCACGCACCACAATTGTGGGTTACCAGGGCAATGGGGTACTCAGAGCCGAGCCCATGGAAGTCTATGGGGTTGTCACAGGTAGCGGTGGCTCGGTCTGTGGCCCTGGCGGTCAGGCGTATGTTGGGGGGTATATTTACAAGGGATAAGTATATATATACAGTTCGTGACGCCACCTGTAGTTCTCTGATCACTGAGACCAGCGCTGCTGTGGAACTCTGAGGGGATGGTGAGGCAGCTAGATGTCGGGTCCCCTACAGGTGGGACTCTTCCCTCAGGTCGATAGTTATGGTAGGGTTGTGCAGGAGTGCAATTGAATAACACAGTCTCACACATCAGCGTCTTTCCATACCTTTTACTTGTAAGATGGTAAGGCAGGTCCCAGGGAGGCTGATCCAATGGAGGATGTGTTTTGAGGTAGCAGCTGAACAAGTTATGGGCCTCCTTTACTTTCAAAATGGTGAGTCCAACCAGCATAAAGCGTAGTTCACTCCTGAAACTCCAGCTATTTCAAAGCTGTACTGCCCGGTCAGTTTTGTGGTCGGAGCCTTCCTGTGAGAGAGCTGAGTTCCTACTCTTGTCCTGCAGAGACTCAAGGTTCTCACTCTCCCTGACCCCAGTTACGTACCGACACTCCAAGGGCTGCTTCCTGCGACCTAAGGTCCAGTAAGCCTCTGGTTCTTTTATCACTATGCCTGGAGCTTTAGTGACACTTCGGTCCCCAGTGACCGGTGATCAGTGCTGGATAATTCAATCCTTAAGCACTTTTAGAATCCTTCCACTGTGCCCTTCGCCTTGTCCGCGCTTGTAGCATAAGCACTCCTCACTTCCACAGGTTATATAGGTCAATCCCTTTCTTACTTCTTTCTTGAGCTTGTTGACAGAATCTCAGTATTCCACTAGGCAGGAGCACGTCTCTGAACCTTCACTGTCCTTGAGACAGGCGTCTGAAGTATCTGCAACTCACTCCTCTCTCTCTCAATAGATGTCTCAGTCTGTCTGCCAGTGGGGCACAGCTCTGACCAGGCTGAGGTGATCTGGCTCCCCTCTACTAGCCTCCACTTCTCTGAACTGCACACAAGTGGGATGACTCAGTCCTGAGCCACCCGAGCTAGACTCTGCTACTTCCTCCTCCCAGGTCCAGGCGAGACTGCTGAATGAACGCTGAACACTCCCTGACGAGTGACTAAATACCCTAAGGGTGTGTCTAAGTGTATGGTGGAGTGAATGGTTATTGAGCATTAAGCTGCTATCTCTCCACACATCCTCCAGGGTACTGCGTGTGCCTTCACACCAGGGCTACACATTCCCCCATGGTAAAATACAGCACTCCCGGGCTGTGAAATACAAGAAGACAAAAATTTTGTTTATGCATTAACAATAAACATTAACTCTTCCCATCCGGGAGGTAAGGATTTCTTGAACGTTGCATTAAAACATTAAATATAGAAAAATACAAAATATTAAATAGACATTTTCATATACATAGATGACAATATTCTTGTGAAGGACCCGCACCAAACCTTCAACGTGGGTCCTGGGTGGGCTGCAGGACATCTGAATGCAGACCTCACTCAGTGCCACACCACACGGGTTTTTGTATTCAGAGGTAGTTGGGGTGGTTTCATGTAAAACCAAGAAAATGCACAAAGTGCAACTATATACAAGATCAGTTCTTGGGCTGGCTCAGTCCTCAGCCTCAGAGTCCATAATAAGAAAAGACACATATTTATATCACATCACAATAAAGTGCAAAAACTCTTTACCTATTTACCCAGCCGGGCATTCTATTTTTGGCAAAATATGTAACATTATATATTCATATCAACGGTACAAACTATTTTCGCTTTTATAAAAACTTATATACATCTTCTCAGCTGCGGTAAACCCTGTCTGGGTCCTACTGTTCTTCACATTCTCTTGTTAACTTCGATTACACTTTCCATCCCGGGGGCTGGAACAATGCGATGCTCCCTAGTTCCCATGACTAGAGTTGAGCGATACTTTCCGATATCCTAAAGTATCGGAATCGGAATGGTATCGCCGATATCACTAAAATATCGGCGATACCCGATACCGATACCGGAAGTCCCATGTAAGTCTATGGGAACAAAATATCGCAACTAAAAAAACCCCATTCTTTCCTTGTAAACACTAAATATACACACATAGAATACATATATATATATATACATGTCATTGTGACATATATATATATATATATATGTATAGTTTATACACTTCTACATAGTAAAATATCCTTTGATTCAATTGCCGGGTAAAGCCGGCTTCAGTGAAAAGACAGAAGCACCCGACATGAAATGACACTTGGTGTACATAGGGTTAACCATGTCTTTTCCTGTCCTTTGCTATCTAATTTGCACAAACAATTAAATCAGACTATGTTTGCAAAATTTCACACCTGTAGGGGTTAATTAAAGGTGTAAATTTGTTGTAAAAAAAACGGACTTTTTTGCTACGAATTTACACCTTTAATTAACCCCTACAGGTGTGAAATTTTGCACACATAGTCTGATTTAATTGTTTGTGCAAATTAGATAGCAAAGGACATGAAAAGACATGGTTAACCCTATGTACACCAAGTGTCATTTCATGTCGGGTTCTGCATTTTCACAAAAGCCGGCAATTGAATTAGCGGCTATTATACTATGTAGAAGTGTATGAACTACAAATATAAATATATATATATATATGTGTCACAAATTCAATGACATGTATATATATATATGAGGTGTAAAATTGCTGAAAAAAAAATGCGTGGGCTCCCGCCCTATTTTCGCAACCAGACAGACAAAGCCAGTGAGTGGGGGCAGATAATAATAGCCCAGAGAGGGACCATTATTTTTGCCCCCCCCGGCTACTAACATCTGCCCCCAGACACCCCAGGAAAGACAAATCTATAATTAGATTCGCCCTTTCTGGCACTTTGCCCGTCTATTCCCATTGCCCTGTAGCGGTGGCGAATGGGTTAATATGGGGTTAAAGCCACCTTGCTATTGAAAGGTGACCTTAAGCCAGGTTAATAATTGAGAGCTGTCAATTAGACAACTATCAATTATTAATCCTATTGCATGAAATAAAAATAAAACACACACACTTTAATTAAAAATCATTTTAATGAAATAAAGACACATGTTTTTGACCATCTTTTATTTGACTGCAAAAACCATTTCCTGTAATAAAAATAAAATAAAAAAGCAAAATTATTCTTACCGATCCCATGCACAGTCAGGTCCCACGGTGTAATCCTTCAGAAAGGGTTAATGTTTACTGCAGGGACCGCAGCTAATGCTGCAGCCTCACAGTAAACCCCAAATGAATGAGTTCCTCTCCTGCCTGACAGGAGAGTAAAGGCTGGGTGTCACATAACGATACACCAGCGATCCCGACAACGATATGCACTTGTCAGGATCGCTGGTGTATCGCTACATGATCGCTGCTGAGCTGCCAAACAGGCAGCTCAGGCAGCGATCTGGGACAGCGACACTGCGGGTAACATCGCTTAAGGGCCCGTTTCACATAGCGATATTGCTACCGAGATCGCTGCTGAGTCACTAGTTTTGTGACGCAGCAGCGAGCTCACCAGCGATATCGCTGTGACATTCAGCGACGATCAGCCCCCTGCCGGGTATCGCTGATCGTCGCAGAAATGTCAGGACCTTTTTTTGATCGCTGGTTTCCCTCTGACAGGCACGCATCGCTGCGTGTGACAGGCGGGAGACCAGCGATCCGCTGGTAACCAAGGTACACAGCGGGTTTCCAGGCACCGCGCAGCGCTTGGAAACCCGCTGTGTACCTTGGATACCAGCTCCCTGCATCAGGGCGCTGGTATCCAAGGTACACAGCGGGTTTCTAGGCACAGCCCCACGCCTGGAAACCCGCTGTGTACCTTGGTTACCAGCGGATCGCTGGTCTCCCGCCTGTCACACGCAGCGATGTGTGCCTGTCAGCGGGAAACCAGCGATCAAAGGTCCTGACATTTCAGCGACGATCAGCGGTACCCGGCAGGGGGGCTGATCGTCGCTGAATGTCACACACAGCGATATCGCTGGTGAGCTCGCTGCTGCGTCACAAAACTAGTGACTCAGCAGCGATCTCGGTAGCGATATCGCTATGTGAGACGGGCCCTTAAGTGGAAAGCTTAATTGATTGCTTTCCACTTTCACTTCAGGTCAGCCAGGGACACAATCAGTGACGTCAGAGGGAAATGATTAACAAAAATAGGGGTTCCCTTCGAAAAAAAAATGGCGTGGGGTCCCCCCTATTTTTGTTAACCAGCCAGATGAAGCAGACCGCTGAGGCCTGGATTTTCAGGCTGTTAAGGAGCCAAGATCCATGGACCTTGCCAGCCTGATAATACCAGGCCACAGCAGTCTGCATATCTTGGCTGATTAACAAAAATAGGGGATCCCCTCGAAAAAAATTGGCGTGGGGTCCCCCCTATTTTTGTTAACCAGCCAGATGAAGCAGACCGCTGAGGCCTGGATTTTCAGGCTGTTAAGGAGCCAAGATCCATGGACCTTGCCAGCCTGATAATACCAGGCCACAGCAGTCTGCATATCTTGGCTGATTAACAAAAATAGGGGATCCCCTCGAAAAAAATTGGCGTGGGGTCCCCCTATTTTTGTTAACCAGCCAGATGAAGCAGACCGCTGAGGCCTGGTTTTTCAGGCTGGTAAGGATCCAATATCCATGGACCTTGCAAGCCTGATAATACCAGGCCACAGCAGTCTGCTTAGCTTGGCTGGTTAACAAAAATAGGGGATCCCCTCGAAAAAAAAAACGGCGTGGGGATCCCCCCTATTTTTGTTAACCAGCCAAGTAAAATGCAGACTGCTGCGGCCTGGTATTAAAAGACTGTCAAGGCCCATGGATTTTGGCCCTCAACAGCCTGATAATACCAGGCTACAGCAGCCCCACATTTGGCGCATCAAAAGATGTGCCAATTGTGGCACTTTACCCGGCTCTTCCCACTTGCCCTGTAGCGGTGGCAAGCGGGGTAATAAGGGGTTAATGTCACCGTTGATTGCACGGTGACAATAAGCCCGGTTAATAATGGAGAGGCGTCAATAAGACACCGATCCATTATTAATCCCAAAGTTATTAAATGTATAAAAAAAAGACACAGCAAGAAAAAAGTCTTTTATGAAATAAAAGAGACAACACAGTTTTCATTTCTTTTATTACTCTCTCATTCCTGCGACGCCATCGATCTCCTGTAAAAAAAGAAAAAAAACAAACCAACAGTATACCACCTGTCCGACGCAGTCCATAACGATAGTCCCACGACGATCCAGCTCTGCTACATCGCAATGACAGGCAGAGCCTGTCATTGCAACGCAGCACAGCTGATTACCTGCTTCCCCGGCGGTGACGTCATCGGACTGACTGCTTTACGGCCGGGATTACCCAGCAATCACTGCAGTTATCGCGAGAAACTGCATGTGACCGCCGGGGAGAAGAGGATGGCGGCCATGAAGCAGTGCAGGACGTGACCGCCGGAGATCTTCTGCCGGGTAAGTGCCGCTGACTCCTGACAGACCCGACCGACGGACACTGACAGTGACAGTGACAATCCCGATTCCGGTATCCGATAAGACGAAAATATCGGAACTCGGAATCGGAATTCCGATACAGCTAATATCGGCCGATACCCGATATTTGCAGTATCGGAATGCTCAACACTACCCATGACCAACAAGTCGTGACCTGCTATCAGGGTTTGGGTCGCTACAGTCCTCGTACGAACCTCTAGGGGCGCAACGGGTGCTTCCGCTTTATGAGACGCTGTCTGCGTTACTGTAATAGCCGCTTGCTCTCGCGATGCAGAAATAGTCGCCGTGCGCGTCGTCGTGTAGACTGCTGATTGCGATGTGGAATGGGTCGCAGATTGCGATGTAGTAGGAGAAGGTAGTGAAGAGTATACAGGCGGTGCTTCCATTTGCGAGGAGCCTGTAGGGGGCGTCACCGGGGCACGGTCTGATGTAGCGGGAGATTGTGACTGGGATGCGCTGGCAATGGTGACGTTACCTGCGTCAGGGACGGGGTCACGGACGATTGTGACATTAAGGGCATACCATCCCTTCATACCCCAGTGCCGTGTATATGTTACTATGTCCCCATTAACCAGGTCCCTTCCCGGGTGGCCTTGTGGTAGGTGGGACTCTAAGTCGCGTCGGCTCACAAATACCCCTGGGTAGAGTCCCGGTTCTCTTATGAAGCCCCAGCCCTTCCGGAGCTGGAACTCTGTCACACTCCCCTGCCGCCGCGGTTCCCTCAGAGTATCTTTTTCCCGGCGGACACTCTCCTTGTCTACGATCAGCTGCTCGTACTGCCGCTGCCGGTTCCGCTGCGCTTCCCGCTCTTCCTCCTGCCGGCGTCGCTGTTCCTCTTCGCGACGCTGCCACTCACGTTCCCACTGGGCGGTGTAGGCGACGTCATCCAGGCGCGCCATCTCGTCCCAGTCCACGTCTGGTAATGACGGACAGGACCCCTCCGGTGTCCCTGCCGGGGATCGATCATCTGCTGCGGCCTCCTGGCCGGGCGGGCGTTCCGGAACTGGCGGTACCTCCTCAACCTCCTTCGCCTCCACCGCTTCCTCGGTGGGATCAGGATCGGTCCTTTTGGGGGTAGCCTCCGGTTGCTCCTTAGCCTTGGGCAGCAGAATTTTCGGCAATTCGAATCGTGGAGGGTCGTCGAGGGGAGAGGACACCGCGTCCCACAGTCGCCACTGCATCAGGGTACGTCGGCGTCTCTCGATCTCCTCCATACCAGGTTGGTGCTGGACCATCTTTTTCAGTCTGGCATTCTCCTCTCCAAGCTCCAACAAAGCTTGCTGCAAGTGCAGGACCACGGATGGTTCCGATTCTGGTGGCAGCTTGGCTGGGGAACGGGGCCTGCCTTCCTCCGCTTCCCTGCTCGGCTGCACACGTCCTGCCTCCATGATGTTCCAGAGCGTTCTCTCATCTTCCTTTAGAACAGTCCCGTCTCTTCCGTGGAGGCGGGGTTTGCGTCTCCTCCTCTTCGCAGGGAAGGTGAAGAGGAGGCGGACCTCTTTTGCTGTAGGGCAGGATTGCATATTGTAATAGCACTTTGAGAGGGCAGGCATTTTCTTCGCGCCACAGGGGGGCACACGCCCACGAATCCACGCCCACCTTCTTCTCCAGCGCCTGAGGGCGCGAATATGGCGGCAAAATGGCGGATTTCAGCGCCAAAAATAGCAAACAGTCCTTTTTCACAAAAACAACTCCACAGGCACACAGGGCTCGCAATTTTGCGAGTTTCGCATCCTGTTCGTGACGCCAAAGTTTGTCTCGACCACGCACCACAATTGTGGGTTACCAGGGCAATGGGGTACTCAGAGCCGAGCCCATGGAAGTCTATGGGGTTGTCACAGGTAGCGGTGGCTCGGTCTGTGGCCCTGGCGGTCAGGCGTATGTTGGGGGGTATATTTACAAGGGATAGGTATATATATACAGTTCGTGACGCCACCTGTAGTTCTCTGATCACTGAGACCAGCGCTGCTGTGGAACTCTGAGGGGATGGTGAGGCAGCTAGATGTCGGGTCCCCTACAGGTGGGACTCTTCCCTCAGGTCGATAGTTATGGTAGGGTTGTGCAGGAGTGCAATTGAATAACACAGTCTCACACATCAGCGTCTTTCCATACCTTTTACTTGTAAGATGGTAAGGCAGGTCCCAGGGAGGCTGATCCAATGGAGGATGTGTTTTGAGGTAGCAGCTGAACAAGTTAGGGGCCTCCTTTACTTTCAAAATGGTGAGTCCAACCAGCATAAAGCGTAGTTCACTCCTGAAACTCCAGCTATTTCAAAGCTGTACTGCCCGGTCAGTTTTGTGGTCGGAGCCTTCCTGTGAGAGAGCTGAGTTCCTACTCTTGTCCTGCAGAGACTCAAGGTTCTCACTCTCCCTGACCCCAGTTACGTACCGACACTCCAAGGGCTGCTTCCTGCAACCTAAGGTCCAGTAAGCCTCTGGTTCTTTTATCACTATGCCTGGAGCTTTAGTGACACTTCGGTCCCCAGTGACCGGTGATCAGTGCTGGATAATTCAATCCTTAAGCACTTTTAGAATCCTTCCACTGTGCCCTTCGCCTTGTCCGCGCTTGTAGCATAAGCACTCCTCACTTCCACAGGTTATATAGGTCAATCCCTTTCTTACTTCTTTCTTGAGCTTGTTGACAGAATCTCAGTATTCCACTAGGCAGGAGCACGTCTCTGAACCTTCACTGTCCTTGAGACAGGCGTCTGAAGTATCTGCAACTCACTCCTCTCTCTCTCAATAGATGTCTCAGTCTGTCTGCCAGTGGGGCACAGCTCTGACCAGGCTGAGGTGATCTGGCTCCCCTCTACTAGCCTCCACTTCTCTGAACTGCACACAAGTGGGATGACTCAGTCCTGAGCCACCCGAGCTAGACTCTGCTACTTCCTCCTCCCAGGTCCAGGCTAGACTGCTGAAAGAACGCTGAACACTCCCTGACGAGTGACTAAATACCCTAAGGGTGTGTCTAAGTGTATGGTGGAGTGAATGGTTATTGAGCATTAAGCTGCTATCTCTCCACACATCCTCCAGGGTACTGCGTGTGCCTTCACACCAGGGCTACACAGGTGATGCTGTAGTGGGTGTGCGCCGGTAGTTTTGGGGTTAGTGGAGATCTGAGCCCTGAGCCCTCGGGCTGTGGCGTGCGCACGCTGCTGATGTCACTGCTGCACCATGAGACCTCATCACGCTGCCGACATCCATGCAGAATGAGAACCTGGGGAGGGGGGAGAAGCGTTATGGAGAACCTGGGGAGGGGGGTGATGCTGTAGTGGGTGTGCGCCGGTAGTTTTGGGGTTAGTGGAGATCTGAGCCCTGAGCCCTCGGGCTGTGGCGTGCGCACGCTGCTGATGTCACTGCTGCACCATGAGACCTCATCACGCTGCCGACATCAATGCAGAATGAGAACCTGGGGAGGGGGGAAAAGCAATATGGAGAACCTGGGGAGGGGGGAGAAGCAATATGGAGAACCTGGGGAGGGGGGTGATGCTGTAGTGGGTGTGCGCCGGTAGTTTTGGGGTTAGTGGAGATCTGAGCCCTGAGCCCTCGGGCTGTGGTGTGCGCACGCTGCTGATGTCACTGCTGCACCATGAGACCTCATCACGCTGCCGACATCCATGCAGAATGAGAACCTGGGGAGGGGGGAGAAGCAATATGGAGAACCTGGGGAGGGGGGTGATGCTGTAGTGGATGTGCGCCGGTAGTTTTGGGGTTAGTGGAGATCAGAGCCCTGAGCCCTCGGGCTGTGGCGTGCGCACGCTGCTGATGTCACTGCTGCACCATGAGACCTCATCACGCTGCCGACATCCATGCAGAATGAGAACCTGGGGAGGGGGTAGAAGCAATATGTAGAACCTGGGGAGGGGGGTGGTGCTGTAGGGGGTGTGCGCCGGTAGTTTTGGGGTTAGTGGAGATCAGAGCCCTGAGCCCTCGGGCTGTGGCGTGCGCACGCTGCTGATGTCACTGCTGCACCATGAGACCTCATCACGCTGCCGACATCCATGCAGAATGAGAACCTGGGGAGGGGGGTGAAGCAATATGGAGAACTGGCGAGGGGGGAGAAGCAATATGGAGAACCTGGGGAGGGGGGTGATGCTGTAGGGGATGTGCGCCGGTAGTTTGGGGTAAGTGGAGATCAGAGCCCTGAGCCCTCGGGCTGTGGCGTGCGCACGCTGCTGATGTCACTGCTGCACCATGAGACCTCATCACGCTGCCGACATCCATGCAGAATGAGAACCTGGGGAGGGGGGAGAAGCAATATGGAGAACCTGGGGAGGGGGGTGATGCTGTAGTGGGTGTGCGCCGGTAGTTTGGGGTTAGTGGAGATCAGAGCCCTGAGCCCTCGGGCTGTGGCGTGCGCACGCTGCTGATGTCACTGCTGCACCATGAGACCTCATCACGCTGCCGACATCCATGCAGAATGAGAACCTGGGGAGGGGGGAGAAGCAATATGGAGAACCTGGGGAGGGGGGTGATGCTGTAGGGGGTGTGCGCCGGTAGTTTTGGGGTTAGTGGAGATCAGAGCCCTGAGCCCTCGGGCTGTGGCGTGCGCACGCTGCTGATGTCACTGCTGCACCATGAGACCTCATCACGCTGCCGACATCAATGCAGAATGAGAACCTGGGGAGGGGGGAGAAGCAATATGGAGAACCTGGGGAGGGGGGTGATGCTGTAGTGGGTGTGCGCCGGTAGTTTGGGGTTAGTGGAGATCAGAGCCCTGAGCCCTCGGGCTGTGGCGTGCGCACGCTGCTGATGTCACTGCTGCACCATGAGACCTCATCACGCTGCCGACATCAATGCAGAATGAGAACCTGGGGAGGGGGGAGAAGCAATATGGAGAACCTGGGGAGGGGGGAGAAGCAATATGGAGAACCTGGGGAGGGGGGGTAATGCTGTAGTGGGTGTGCGCCGGTAGTTTGGGGTTAGTGGAGATCAGAGCCCTGAGCCCTCGGGCTGTGGCGTGCGCACGCTGCTGATGTCACTGCTGCACCATGAGACCTCATCACGCTGCCGACATCCATGCAGAATGAGAACCTGGGGAGTGGGGAGAAGCAATATGGAGAACCTGGGGAGGGGGGTGATGCTGTAGTGGGTGTGTGCCGGTAGTTTGGGGTTAGTGGAGATCAGAGCCCTGAGCCCTCGGGCTGTGGCGTGCGCACGCTGCTGATGTCACTGCTGCACCAGGAGACCTCATCACGCTGCCGACATCAATGCAGAATGAGAACCTGGGGAGGGGGGAGAAGCAATATGGAGAACCTGGGGAGGGGGGTGATGCTGTAGTGGGTGTGCGCCGGTAGTTTGGGGTTAGTGGAGATCAGAGCCCTGAGCCCTCGGGCTGTGGCGTGCGCACGCTGCTGATGTCACTGCTGCACCATGAGACCTCATCACGCTGCCGACATCCATGCAGAATGAGAACCTGGGGAGGGGGGAGAAGCAATATGGAGAACCTGGGGAGGGGGGTGATGCTGTAGTGGGTGTGCGCCGGTAGTTTGGGGTTAGTGGAGATCAGAGCCCTGAGCCCTCGGGCTGTGGCGTGCGCACGCTGCTGATGTCACTGCTGCACCAGGAGACCTCATCACGCTGCCGACATCAATGCAGAATGAGAACCTGGGGAGGGGGGAGAAGCAATATGGAGAACCTGGGGAGGGGGGGTGATGCTGTAGGGGATGTGCGCCGGTAGTTTTGGGGTTAGTGGAGATCAGAGCTGTGATGAACGGGCACACAGTCCGCCACACGGTAGCCCGGGGGTCACGGCTTGTGATCCCACCGCTGCCACCACATGTGATGAAACGGTGCACACACACGACGGCTGCTGCCGTCCGACCCAGTAAACTGCAGGGATTTTTAATTATCCCACTTCCACTTAGGAACTTGCAGCTCTCTGGCGCCCCCCTTACCCTCAGGCCAGTCAGGGAACTGCACCTAGGATAATTGGTCGCCAGACAGGTCACTTGGAGGTGTGCTGGCTATGGGGCCCGCTGCAGTGAGGGAATTATAATTACTCCTGGCTGCAGCCAGGCAATACCCTTATAAGACCCATTCCGTCACTGCCAGCGACACCCAATAGACTAACACTTTACACCCCTTTCCTTTAGCTGCCACCAGCTACGGCTTTTGATGAACAATTTATCAAGAGGGTCCGTAGCAACCCCAAAACAGTAGCGTAGTGCTTCAGGCACGTGCAAATTCGTTTATAGAGCAGGGGAAACAAACTAATAAATTTATAGGTTTATTCCTTAAAAACAGGCAATGCTTATATAATATAAAAAGATGTAACAAACTGAGACAATATCGTTATGTACAGATGCAGTTATAAAATAAAATAGGATTAAGAATGAAAGATAACTCACATGGTTGTTAGATCATTACAGGCAAGCCAGGCTGGGGAAAGGAGCCACACGTCATAGTTCATTGGGAGATCTCTTACTCAGCACATCCCAGCAGAAAGAATTCCCCAAAGGAACTTCACTGTAAGACTTATGCATGTCAGCTTCTGACCTCACAAAAAGGGCTGGTCCTCTAGCCACCTCCCCTGGCTGCAAGCTATGGTTTGAGCTCTGCGATATCATAAGGTTCATAACTCGGCGGGGAACTCTAGCAGAATAACGGCAGACCTATCAATGATCTTGCTTTGAAATAATGGTTCAAATGAACCCAAACTTGGGTGACATAGCTCATGGGGCACCCGAGAATTCCATTTCTCGGGCTCTGTTGGAGTTACGGGTTCACTGGTACCACGGGAACGATGCCCGTCGGCGCATGGTTCAACACAGTGACGTTCGTGTTTCTAGCGAATGCTCCCACCGTGTTATTAACCAAAAAGAATGAATACTCCAACATGGCTGCTATAGGAAGAAAGCACGTGTTCGGACAATGCAGGACCCTGCGGTGAAGCGGGAAAACTTCCAGCACTGGCAGCTCACATTACACTGCCTGAGTGCAGGCTGACAGGGGGGGAAGGGAAAAGTATGGGAGCTGCAGAGAGAAGGAGGGCTTTCAGCAGTACAAAAAAAAGAGATGAGGACAGCAATTCCAGCACAGCACTCATCACACCTCCCCCCCTTTGAGGGCGCTACGGAGGCATGACCTGTCGGTAATCCGACATGCGCACCTCAGCGGGTTCGCCACGTCGTGATAACCCATCAGCATTCCCATGATCACTTCCTTTCTTGTGTTGTACGGCAAAATCATACTGCTGCAGGGCAAGGCTCCAGCGTAGCAACCTACCATTGGTTCCGGACACTGTGTGCAGCCAGCTCAGAGGGTTGTGGTCGGTGACCACCTTGAAGGTGCGCCCGTACAGGTATGGCTGCAAACGTTGCAGTGCCCAGACCATGGCCAGGCACTCCTTCTCGATGGTGGAGTATGCCACTTCCCTTGGCAGAAGTTTCCGGCTCAGGTACAACACGGGGTGCTCCTGGTCCCCCGAATCAACCTGGCTGAGTACAGCACCGAGGCCAAATTCGCTGGCATCAGTCTGTACCAGGAAGGGCCGACTGCTGTCGACGGCTCTCAACACTGGAGAGCTGCACAGGGCTGTTTTCAAAGCTCGGAATGCCACCTCACAGCCATCTGTCCAGTTGACTGTTTGGGGTAGACCGCCCTTGGTGAGGTCCGTCAAGGGTTTTGCAATGGCGCTATAGTTCGGTACGAAACGCCTATAGTACCCTGCAGTGCCCAGGAAGGACTTCACCTGCTTTTTGGTCCTGGGGGTGGGCCAGGACACGATCACGTCCACTTTCTCGGGCTCTGGACTCATGGAACCCCCGCCTACCGGTGCCCCAGGTAGTGGACCTCCCTCATGCCCATCTGGCATTTTCCCGGCTTGATGGTCAGACCTGCCTGGTGAATACGCTTGAGCACCTCCTGGAGATGCTGAAGGTGTTCCTCCCAGGTGGAACTGAAGACGGCAATGTCGTCCAGGTACTCCACAGAGTACTCCTCCAGTCCCTGAAGCAGGTGGTTGACCGTCCGCTGAAAAGTGGCAGGGGCATTCTTCATGCCGAAAGGCATGACCGTGGACTCGTACAGTCCAAAAGGGGTGATAAAGGCAGATTTCTCCTGCGCCGCAGGGCTCAGGGGAATCTGCCAGTATCCCCGGCTCAAATCCATGATGGATATGTACTTGGCATTCGCCAACCGCTCCAGCAGATCCTCGATGCGTGGCATTGGGTGCGCATCAGAGGTAGTGATGGCGTTGAGCCCCCTGTAGTCCACGCAGAACCGGGTGGTCCGATCCTTTTTTGGCACGAGAACTACAGGTGAGGCCCACGCGCGTTTGGATGGCCGGATCACCCCAGCTGCAACATCTCATGGATCTCCTGGCGCATAATCTGCTGCACTTCCTCAGAGATCCGATAAGGTGTCCGCCGTAACGGGGCGTGATTCCCGGTGTCCACCTCGTGGACTGCCAACTCGGTCCTTCCGGGTTGGTTCGTGAACTCGGCCCGGAAGGGTTCCAGAGTGGTCAGCAACTGCAACCGCTGGGAGACGGTTAGCGAGGCATTTACCTCCATGTCCTCCATGTCCTCAATGGACCCATTGGCATTAGCTTGGGCCAGCATGTCTAGGAGGGGATCCTCTTCCCCGTCCTCGGGCAGATTGCAGACGGTAGGACGCAGGCTTCACGTTCGTGATGGGCCTTCATCATGTTGACGTGAAAGGCCTTGCGCCTACCCCGAGTGTGGTCAAGCGTGACAACGTAGGTGGCTGGGTTGAGCTGTTGGTGCACGACGTACGGGCCTTCCCAGGCTGCCTGAAGCTTATCCTTTGGTACGGGGACCAGCACCCACACCTTTTGACCCACCTGGTAGGTCCGCTCCCGGGCGTTCTGGTCGTACCAGTGCTTCTGGTCAGCCTGAGCCTGCGTCATGTTGTCATGCACCAACTGCGTCAAGGTCTGCATCTTGTCGCGGAAGCGCATGACATAATCCACGATGGACACTTCCGTGGGGTTTGGCTCATCTTCCCAGGATTCTCTTATCAACCCAAGGGGTCCCCGGACTCGCCTACCATACAGGAGCTCGAAGGGGGAGAACCCCGTCGAGGCCTGCGGGACTTCTCTGTAGGCAAATAGCAGGTGTGGGAGGTACCGCTCCCAATCGCGTCCCTGGGTCTCAACCAGCATGCGGAGCATCTGTTTGAGGGTACCGTTAAAGCGCTCACACAAACCATTGGTCTGTGGGTGATACGCACTCGATACCATACGCGTCACCTGCATTTTGCTGCAGAGAGCCTTCATTAGGCGAGACATAAATTGGGTCCCTTGATCGGTAAGCATCTCCCTGGGAAATCCTACCCGTGAAAAGATGGTCACCAGTGCATCTGCCACCTTATCTGCCCTAGTTGAGGACAGAGCTACCGCCTCCGGGTACCGGGTAGCGTAGTCTACCACAGTCAGGATGTATTGCTTTCCAGAGCTGCTGGGGACGGCCAGCGGGCCCACAATGTCCACCGCGATCCTCTGGAAAGGCTCCTCTATCACTGGCAATGGGATCAGGGGAGCCTTAAGAGCAGGCCCCTCCTTCCCCACTCTTTGACAGGTGATACAGGAGCGTTAGTAGTTAGTCACATCTGTCCCCATCTTGGGCCAATAGAAGTGTTGAGACAGCCGTGCCTTAGTTTTGCTAATCCCCAAGTGTCCAGCAAGTGGAATCGCATGGGCAATCCTCAACAACTCACCTCGGAACTGGTGCGGGACAACCAGCTGTTTCCCCCTCAACCACTCCTTTTGGGAATCTCCGGGTACTGTCTCCCGGTACAACCTTCCTCGTTCCCAGAACACCCTCTCCTTATCAGTCACGGAGGTGGGCGTCTCGGCGAGGTGCCTCAAGTTCCCCAGGCTCGCATCTGAGTGCAGAGCGGCCTGGAACTCCTGGCTGGAGGCAGCCAGAAGTGACGTCAGGGTTCCTTCCTCACTGGGACCCTCTGGGACCGGCTCTGGGTCCACCTCTGGTTCAGTCTCTCTGTAGCGGAGGAGGGTCCAGATGGCAGGGCGCTACCTGCGATCCGGGCACTCTGACTGCGGGTGACAGCAGCTACATATGCAGTCTCCCCGGGGATTTCTATAGACCCATCAGCCTGCGCTGCTATGGGCTCTACCTCCCCATCCACCCCCAACACTTCAGGAGCAGTGCTACTTATGGGCCAGTTACCTTCCTCGGTGGCACTGGTCAGTGTCATGGCGTCACCTTCCTCCTGGTTCCCATGCACCTCCCCATTTCCTTGAGCACTATCGCTTGCTCCTGCTAGGGGTTCCTCAGCCGTCTCACTCCGCAGAGCGACGGGACTGAACGCTCCTGTACCTGTGGAACATCTACCACTTCAGAGAAAGGGTTAACAGATTCAGATGGCACAGATACATCACTATCAACATCAGTCCTAGGGAAAGAAAGGTTATCAGTTGCATCATCACTTCGCAAAGCATTAGCAGGTAACACAATCAGTTTCCCATCATCATCAACATCAACATCATGGTTACCGTTAACCTTATCAGATTGGGAAGGGGTGTCAGGGACATAGTACGCCACATCCTCCCCAGATCAGTCCCCAATAAAACATCAGTGGGCAGGTTTTCGGACACCCCACTTCCTTCACCCGCTCCCGGTACCCAGTCAATGAAAACTCGGGCTATCGGCAAGGGGTAGTGGACACCCCCAATCCCTGTGACAGTTAGGGTTTTCCCCGGAATCAACTCTTCAGGGGCCGCCAGTTCGGGTCGGATGAGGGTTTGCTCAGCCCCGGTGTCCTTGAGGCCTGTAGCAAGACGGGCCCCACGCGGACGGGCTGCACGTTGTCATCAACCCTCCCCACCACACCACCCACCAAAAGAACAGAGGCGTTGGGCCGGAGGCCTTGGCTGGGGGGTTCTTCTGCCTCTCCGGACAGGTGGCGCTGATGTGACCAGTCCTTTTACAGGAGAAACACTGGCGGGGGTCTGATGTAGGCCTGGCGCTGGCAAAGGGGATAGTGCCTCCAGAGGCAGGGGCACTGGGGTTGGTTGCAGGCTTACCCCCTCCCCAGCGGGTGGCGACGGGCTTCCGCACCTCGGGTTTCCGGTTGGCCCCATAGATGTCGGCGATCCGTGCTGTTCTGACCGCGTCCTCCGGTTCTCGGTCCAGGAGGAACTGTCGGACCTCAGCTGGGCACAGATGCAGGAACTGGTCTTTGATCATCAGGTCCCTCAGCTTCTCAAAGGTGTCAACTGACAGTCCATGGACCCACTGGTCAAAGTGGTTCCTGAGTCCTTGCACCACATCGCTATAACTGTCGTGTGGGCCACGTTGGAGGTTCCGGAACTTCTTTCGGTATACCTCAGGGGTTAGCTGGTACTTGCAATCAGGGCCTGCTTGATGGCCTGATAGTTGTCATCTTGATCCGGCGTGAGTGAAGAAAACGCCTCCAGAGCTTTGCCCTTTAGCCCGGGAGTCAAGTACCTGGCCCATTGGTTGTCAGGCAGCCGGTACTGTCTGCAGACTTTCTCAAAGGCCCGCAGAAAAGTGTCCAAGTCTCCTTCCTTTTCCATCACGGGAAAGTGCTCCGGCCGGGGCTCGGGACTCAGAGCGCTGCTGGGCACACTGCTCTGGGCTGTGGAGGGCATTGCCCCTCGCTGAACCATCTCCAGCTCATGGCCTCTCTGCGCTTGCCGCTCGGCTCTCTCAGCCTCCCGCTCGGCCCTTTCGGCCTCTCGCTGGGCTCTCTCGGCCTCTCGCTGGTTGGCCTCTCGCTGGTCGGCTCTCTCTTGAGCTTTCTGGATCAGCTTCAGGCGTTCTTCATGGTCGTCAGTGGAGAGTCCCGCCAGGGCCGCCTGCAGGTAAGGTCCATCCCGCCCTGGGTGTAAGCAGTCAGGGTTGGGCCTCTGCTCCTGCGGCACCACCTTGGCTTGGGCCGGCTCCTGCGCCCTCCTCGCTCTGAGCTTGGTCCCGTGCCATCAGGGCCTGGATCACTGCGGCCTTGGTTTGGTCCATGGGGACAATCTGCCTCCACTCGCATATGGCTAGAAGAGTTTCCCTGCTACTCCGATTATACCAGTCGAATCCCCTCGTAGCCATGGTTGCCAAATAAAAGATAGGATAGAAAAACAAAGAGAAGGTAGGGGTAACCGCAAGTACACAACAAATTGTCTCAGGACTAATAAACACTGAGTCTGTTCTCCAAAACTTTAGCTGCAGGGTCGCTGAAGAACCGTGCAAGTTTTTTAGTGAATGGAATGATTGCTCAAACCAGATCACTAATGCTCTATAATCCCACCGCTTGCCACCAATATGTGATGAACGGGCACACAGTCCGCCACACGGTAGCCCGGGGGTCACGGCTTGTGATCCACCGCTGCCACCACATGTGATGGAACGTGCACACACACGACGGCTGCTGCCGTCCGACCCAGTAAACTGCAGGGATTTTAATTATCCCACTTCCACTTAGGAACTTGCAGCTCTCTGACGCCCCCCTTACCCTCAGGCCAGTCAGGGAACTGCACCTAGGATAATTGGTCGCCAGACAGGTCACTTGGAGGTGTGCTGGCTATGGGGCCCGCTGCAGTGAGGGAATTATAATTACTCCTGGCTGCAGCCAGGCAATACCCTTATAAGACCCGTTCCGTCACTGCCAGCGCCACCCAATAGACTAACACTTTACACCCCTTTCCTTTAGCTGTTGATGATACTGAAGCTTCATTTCTGGTGCTGTTTCCAGAACTCTCCCCCATAGTACTACAACCCCCACCGTTTGCAAGCACAGGGCAAACTACCCCTCCCTCCTTTTCTCTGCAGCTCACGCTTCCCTTCCCCCCTGTCAGCCTGCACTCAGGCAGTGTAATGTCAGCTGCCAGTGCTGGAAGTTTTCCCCTTCACCGCAGGGGTCCTGCATTGTCCAAACACGTGCTTTCTTCCTATAGCAGCCATGTTGGAGTATTCATTCTTTTATGGTTAATAACACGGTGGGAGCATTCGCTAGAAACACGAACGTCACTGTGTTGAACCATGCGCCGACGGGCATCGTTCCGTGGTACCGGTGAACCCGTAACTCCAACAGAGCCCGAGAAATGGAATTCTCGGGTGCCCCATGAGCTATGTCACCCAAGTTTGGGTTCATTTGAACCATTATTTCAAAGCAAGATCATTGATAGGTCTGCCATTATTCTGCTAGAGTTCCCCCTGAGTTATGAACTTTTGATATCGCAGAGCTCAAACCATAGCTTGCAGCCAGGGGAGGTGGCCAGAGGACCAGCCCTTTTTGTGAGGTCAGAAGCTGACATGCATAAGTCTTACAGTGAAGTTCCTGAGTGGAATTCTTTCTGCGGGGATGTGCTGAGTAAGAGATCTCCCAATGAACTATGACGTGTGGCTCCTTCCCCCAGCCTGGCTTGCCTGTAATGATCTAACAACCATGTGAGTTATCTTTCATTCTTAATCCTATTTTATTTTATAACTGCATCTGTACATAACGATATTGTCTCAGTTTGTTACATCTTTTTATATTATATAAGCATTGCCTGTTTTTAAGGAATAAACCTATAAATTTATTAGTTTGTTTCTCCTGCTCTATAAACGAATTTTCACGTGCCTGACGTACTACGCTATTGTTTTGGGGTTGCTACGGACCCTCTTGATAAATTGTTCATCAAAAGCCGTAGCTGGTGGCAGCTAAAAGGAAGGGGTGTAAAGTGTTAATCTATTGGGGGACGCTGGCAGTGACGGAGCGGGGTTTATAAGGGTACTGCCTGGCTGCAGCCAGGAGTAATCATAATTCCCTCACTGCAGCGTGCCCAATAGCCAGCACACATCCAAGTGACCCGTCTGGCGACTAATTATCCTAGGTGCAGTTCCCTGACTGATCTGAGGGTAAAGGGGGGCGCCAGAGAGCTGCAAGTTCCTAAGTGGAAGTGGGATAGTTATAAATCCCTGCAGTTTACTGGGTCGGATGGCAGCAGCCGTCGTGTGTGTGCACGTTCCATCATATATTGGTGGCAGTGGTGGGATCACAAGCCGTGACCCCCGGGCTACCGTGTGGCGGACTGTGTGCCCGTTCATCACACCTGGGGAGGGGGGAGAAAGCAATATATGGAGAACCTGGGGAGGGGGGAGAAGCAATATGGAGAACCTGGGGAGGGGGGTGATGCTGTAGTGGATGTGCGCCGGTAGTTTGGAGTTAGTGGAGATCAGAGCCTGAGCCCTCGGGCTGTGGCGTGCGCACGCTGCTGATGTCACTGCTGCACCATGAGACCTCATCACGCTGCCGACATCAATGCAGAATGAGAACCTGGGGAGGGGGAGAAGCAATATGGAGAACCTGGGGAGGGGGGTGATGCTGTAGTGGGTGTGCGCCGGTAGTTTTGGGGTTAGTGGAGATCAGAGCCCTGAGCCCTCGGGCTGTGGCGTGCGCACGCTGCTGATGTCACTGCTGCACCATGAGACCTCATCACGCTGCCGACATCAATGCAGAATGAGAACCTGGGGAGGGGGGAAGCAATATGGAGAACCTGGGGAGGGGGTGATGCTGTAGGGGTGTGCGCCGGTAGTTTGGGTTAGTGGAGATCAGAGCCCTGAGCCCTCGGCTGTGGCGTGCGCACGCTGCTGATGTCACTGCTGCACCATGAGACCTCATCACGCTGCCGACATCAATGCAGAATGAGAACCTGGGGAGGGGGGAGAAGCAATATGGAGAACCTGGGGAGGGGGGTGATGCTGTAGGGGATGTGCGCCGGTAGTTTTGGGGTTAGTGGAGATCAGAGCCCTGAGCCCTCGGGCTGTGGCGTGCGCACGCTGCTGATGTCACTGCTGCACCATGAGACTCATCACGCTGCCGACATCAATGCAGAATGAGAACCTGGGGAGGGGGGAAGAAGCAATATGGAGAACCTGGGGAGGGGGGTGATGCTGTAGGGGATGTGCGCCGGTAGTTTGGGGTTAGTGGAGATCAGAGCCCTGAGCCCTCGGGCTGTGGCGTGCGCACGCTGCTGATGTCACTGCTGCACCATGAGACCTCATCACGCTGCCGACATCAATGCAGAATGAGAACCTGGGGAGGGGGGAGGAAGCAATATGGAGAACCTGGGGGGGGGGGTGATGCTGTAGGGGATGTGCGCCGGTTGTTTGGGGTTAGTGGAGATCAGAGCCCTGAGCCCTCGGGCTGTGGCGTGCGCACGCTGCTGATGTCACTGCTGCACCATGAGACCTCATCACGCTGCGAATCATGCAGAATGAGAACCTGGGGAGGGGGGAGAAGCAATATGGAGAACCTGGGGAGGGGGTGATGCTGTAGGGATGTGCGCGGAGTTTGGGTATGAGTCGAGCCCTGAGCCTGGCTGTGGGTGCGCCTGCGAGTACGTCATGGACCCAAGGACTGAAGCCTGGGGGGGATTGAGCGGGGGGGGGGGTGTGCCCTATTAGGATCAGCTGAGCCGGTTGCTGACTGCTTGTCACTGCTGACCATGAGTCACCCTGCAATCAGAGAATGGAACTGGGGAGGGGAAGATTGAGACTGGGGAGGGGGTATGGTAGGTGGCCGTAGTTGGGGTGTGGAGTCGAGCTGCCCTGGGCTCCACGTGCGATCAGGAATGAGACCTCGCGCGACATCATGAGAAGGACTGGGGAGGGGGGAAGATTGGAGAACTGGAGGGGGTGTGCTGTGGGTGTGCGCGGTATTTGGAGGGATCAGCCCTGGCCGGCTTGCGTGGACTGGAGAGCGCACATGAGACCTAGGCGATCATGAGATGGAACTGGGGGGGGGGAGACAATTGAGACCTGGGAGTGGGTGCGTGGATGTCGCCGGAGTTGGGGTAGTCAAGCCCGACCCTGGTGGCTGGGACGTGCGAGTCATGGCACCTGGGACTATCAGTGCGATCATGCAGAATGAGATGGGGAGGGAAGCTAGGAGCCTGGGGGGGGGGGTGATGCTGTGCAGGTTGCGCGTTGGGTTAGGAATAGAGCCGGCGGGGGGGCTTGGACCTGGAGCTGCTGCCATGGGACTCCATGGTGACATGCAGAATGAAACCGGGGGGGGGAGCAAATGGAGACTGGGGATCTGAGGTTCCCTAGTGGTTGGAAGTAGAGCCTGACCGGGGGGCGTGGCACCTGGATGAGCTGCACATGGACTATCACGTGCCGACTCATGCAGATGAGACCTGGGGGGGGGAGCAATGTGACCTGGACTGGGGTGACTAGGGTCTCGCGGCTATGTAGAATGAGAACCTGGAGCCGGGAGCTTGGGACTGGGAGGCGGGTGGTCTGTGGCTGCGCCTCATTCGCTGTAGTAATCAGACTGAGCCCTCGGCGTGGGGCGAGTGATGAGCTGACATGAGACATCATACGCTGCGACAATGCAGATGAGACTGGGGAGGGGGTGAGCTATGGGGCTGGGGTAGGGGTGAGCTGGGTGGTGTGTGCGCGCGCTGGAGTGCTTGGGGTTAGGGAGCATACCCTGAAGACCTGGGGGGTGGAGAAGCTGGACTGGACTGGCTGAGACTATCAGTGCGATCAGAGTTGAGAAACCTGGAGCGGGGTGGAGGCAGAGACTGAGGGGGGTATGCTGATGGTTGCGCCGAATTGGTATGAGATGAGAGCTGAGCTAGGGTTGGTGCAGGGGGTATGCTGAAGGGATTCACCGTGTCTGGAAATCAATGCGATGAGACCTGGGGGGGGAGCCATGAGTACTGGGTGAGCTGTATCATGTCGCCGATTTGTATGAGATAGACCTGAGCGGGGGGGGAGAAGCATGAGCACTGGGACGGGTATGATGCTTAGGTGGCCGAATTGTGGAATAGACCTGGAGGGGGGGGCAATGGAGCCGTGAGGGTCACTGCTGCACATGAGACCTCATCACGCTGCGACATCAATGCAGAATGAGAACCTGGGGAGGGGGGTGAAGCAATATGTGAGAACCTGGGGATGGCGGGGTGATGCGTGGGGATGGCGCGGTAGTTTGGGGTTAGTGGAGATCAGAGCCTGAGCCTCGGGCTGTGGCTGTGCGCACGCTGCTGATGTCACTGCTGCACCATGAGACCTCATCACGCTGCCGACATCCATGCAGAATGAGAACCTGGGGAGGGGGGAGAAGCAATATGGAGAACCTGGGGAGGGGGGTGATGCTGTAGTGGGTGTGCGCCGGTAGTTTGGGGTTAGTGGAGATCAGAGCCTGAGCCCTCGGGCTGTGGCGTGCGCACGCTGCTGATGTCACTGCTGCACCATGAGACCTCATCACGCTGCCGACATCAATGCAGAATGAGAACCTGGGGAGGGGGGAGAAGCAATATGGAGAACCTGGGGAGGGGGGTGATGCTGTAGTGGGTGTGCGCCGGTAGTTTTGGGGTTAGTGGAGATCAGAGCCTGAGCCCTCGGGCTGTGGCGTGCGCACGCTGCTGATGTCACTGCTGCACCATGAGACCTCATCACGCTGCCGACATCAATGCAGAATGAGAACTGGGGAGGGGGGAGAAGCAATATGGAGAACCTGGGGAGGGGGGTGATGCTGTAGGGGTGTGCGCGGTAGTTTGGGGTTAGTGGAGATCAGAGCCCTGAGCCCTCGGGCTGTGGCGTGCGCACGCTGCTGATGTCACTGCTGCACCATGAGACCTCATCACGCTGCCGACATCAATGCAGAATGAGAACCTGGGGAGGGGGGAGAAGCAATATGGAGAACCTGGGGAGGGGGGTGATTTCTGTAGTGGATGTGCGCCGGTAGTTTTGGGGTTAGTGGAGATCAGAGCCTGAGCCCTCGGGCTGTGGCGTGCGCACGCTGCTGATGTCTACTGCTGCACCATGAGACCTCATCACGCTGCCGACATCAATGCAGAATGAGAACCTGGGGAGGGGGGGAGAAGCAATATGGAGAACCTGGGGAGGGGGGTGATGCTGTAGTGGGATGTGCGCCGGTAGTTTGGGGTTAGTGGAGATCAGAGCCTGAGCCC
>JARQOD010006321.1:0-43457 GCA_033576555.1 Oophaga sylvatica
TCTGCTGCCCCTCCGGGTTCCAGCACAGTCAGCTGGTCCTCGTTACTTGCATTGGCTCTTGTACCTTCTGCTACCCGTCCGGGTTCCAGTACCGTCAACTGGTTCTCCGCAGTGCCTTTGGCCTAGGTGCCTCCATCTCGGTATCCGAGTTCCAGCAACGTCTGCTGGTCCTTGGTAGTGCTTTGGAGCACAGGTACCTCCTGCTTAGTAACCGTGTCCCAGTAACGTCAGCTGGTCCTCGGTTGTGCCATTGGCTCTTTTCCTTCTGCTGCCCCTCCGGGTTCCAGTACCGTCAACTGGTTCTCCGCAGTGCCTTTGGTCTAGGTGCCTCCATCTCGGTATCCGAGTTCCAGCAACGTCTGCTGGTCCTTGGTAGTGCTTTGGAGCACAGGTACCTCCTGCTTAGTAACCGTGTCCCAGTAACATCAGCTGGTACAAGATTGTGCTACAAATACAAGATACGGAACAAGAGACACAAGAACAATAAGCAGAAGATCTAAAAGCAGAAGAACATGAAGTATAAGACCAAAATGAAGAGCAAAATATATGCTCTAAATTCTAAGCAGAAGAAGACTAAGCAGTGTATGGGGGTGAGTCCGTTCCTCCTCGTGGTGCCCCTGGAAAATGCCTGCTGCTGCAGGCTAAACTGAACACGGACAAATACTGTTGTAATTGAAATCTTTTGTGACAGCAAGAACGGAAGGATGAAAAATTCATACTTTGACAGATTACAAGTACAGGATTCTCTGTCACAAATAAGAATATGATGAAGAAGATGAAGCAGAATATGAATAAGAATAATAGTTTAATAAGAAGAATATGAGTAATGTTAACAAAGATGAATAGCAAGAAGTTTAAGAAGAAGATAAAGAAGGTGAAGATGAAGAATAATTTGATGAAAAAGATGATGCTGCAGAAGATTATGAAGGAGAAAGTGTGTGAAAAGTTAAAAAGGTGAAGATGAAGAGCATGGAAGTTGTGTAATATACATATTTGCCAAAATATAAAAAACGTTAACATTGTCAATTTCTTCGTCAATCCGAACATCTTTAAAAAAAAAAATATTTATGCTATTCCATTTGATTGGGTTAAACATCTATGCCTTTAATGTCTCCTCAACCTTCCCCAATACATTCTACATTACTCTTTCTTGTTTTCCTTCATGTACAATTAACCAACAAGGCAAGAATGGGTTTTTTTTAATTTCGATATTTTGTTCCCATAGACTTACATGGGACTTCCGGTATCGATATCGGGTATCGCCGATATTTTAGTGATATCGGCGATACCATTCCGATTCCGATACTTTAGGATATCGGAAAGTATCGCTCAACTCTAGTCACAATACATACCGGGTGTTACAGCGGGAGACAGCGGGGGTGGGCGGGAGACGCTGTAACACCCGGTATGTATTGTGACTATTCTACTGTAGCGTTGGCATTAGATGCATTGTCACATGATCAGCACAGTGTGTATCATGTTATGGGCAGACTAGATGTTGTGTTATATATTTTTACATGCTGTTAACACATTTATGCCTGTACTCATATATGCCTGCTACTTATATTACTTATTATTCTTCCGGATGTTGCCGCTATTCTCTGCTGCCTGGGCTTATGCGGATTATGTGTGTTACGTTTTAGCCCTCTTGTTATCCCTTTACCTTGTTCTATTTTGATATGTATTAATAAAGTATTTTTCTGCTTTATTCATGTTGACATTGCACTGATTTTTCTGTGGTCTGGTATCTTTGATATTCTCAGTGTGTCAGATATATTATCCCTTAATGACTAGTGATATTATGGTATGATATCTATATACTATTTTGTATGATGATTTATTACACTAGTTGTACGTGTTTTTCATGCTATTAACTAGAAAGACAGGTCCACAACTCTTCCCTCTACATTGACCGACCGCTCTCCTTTTTTAAAGGCTTCCAGAAAACAGCGGTGCAAAACGCCATCCCCAGAGTCCGGAGGCAAGGAGACACCCCGAGAACCCCCCGGAGCCCCAGCCGTGACCCTCGCAAAAGTACGGGGTCCCACAGCCGGGGGGCCAGATGGGCCGGCCCCTCCCTCACCGCCTGTGCTCCTACTTACACCAACACTCACTCATCCACTCCCACATCACTGTCACTCATGTCACTCACCTCACTCATACCATTCACCTCAGCCAATTCTTCAAAAATAACAATGTTATTATTTTTTTTGCAAAATCGTTTTTTACCTGCTGGGGCCCCTGGCTGATCGGTGCTCTGCCCTGCATTGCTTTTGCCCAGGAGTGCTGCCGCCCCTTTAAGAGCCGCAGAGCAGAGCCCACTCAGTAAGCTCTGCCTGGGCTCAGGAGCAGCAGCAGTTCCTGGGCTCTCTGGCTCCATTTTTTTTGTTGTTGTCATATTTGGGGCAGGGCCGGGCTCTGCCTCTGCACCCTGCCCCCCACTGGAGACCTGCACCGCCTTCTCTTGGGGCACTGGAGCCCCAGTACCACCAGATGGAGGTAAGCGGGCTGGGGACCCCTGCAACCCCTTGCCAGCTCTCTCGGGCATGATTTTTGTGGGCACGATTTTTGTGGGTGGGACAGAAGGCAGCGGGCCTGCCGAGGCCATGCCCCCCGCTGGTCACGGCCATGGCGGGTAGAGCGAAGGCCCGAAAGGCCACGCCCCCTGCCAGCCACGAGCACAGCGAGCGGAGCTGCGGCCGCCGAGGCCAAGCCCCCCGCCAGCCGCAGTCATAGCGGGTGGAGCAGTAGCTTGCAAGGCTACGCCCCCCCTGCCGACGCGACAGTAGCGGGTGGGACAGCGGCTGAGGAGGACACACCCCCCTCGCAGGTCACCACCGCCCTCTTGTGCCCACCACTCACTTTTGGAAAGGTTGGCCACTCCCCCTCGGCATCCAGCGGCGGCGTTGCCCCCGGCGCGGATTCCTTATTGGATCTATGCGCAGAGGACCCCGACCCTGCCACGGACACCGCCAGGGGAGCGACCAACAGCTTGCATTTTTTAACTTGCTGCCTAACGGCAGACTCCACCCCCTTTCTTGCTCTCTGGACCCCCAAAAGTGATCCAGTCTTAGCGGATACGCATGTGGGGGGCCCAGAGACAACAGCTCTCACCGCCGGAGATGCGGCCCCAGCTGTATAGACTCCACTCTTCATATCGCTGCCCGAGTCCGAGCTGCCACCACTAGGCATGGCACCCAGACCCGGGCAGACTCTCCTCTCCCCACTCCCTTGCTGCGGACCCACCACAGGGCCCGAGCTGGGTGTGGGTAGCGGGTTCCACACAACGGGACAGGGGGGCCCCAGGAAGGGGAGCATAGACAAATGTGCCTATGGTGGTGACCTTGTCTTTTTTTTTTTTTTCTTCCCCTTCCCGGTTGCCCCATCCTCGCAGATCTCATCCCCAAACAACAGCTCGCCAAACCGTGCTGGGGACTCGATCTGCCGCACTTGTTGCAGGATGAGGCAGCCCCCCTCACTGCTGCTACCACTCCCTCCATCCTCCCCCTCGCTCCCACTTTCCTCCAAATTACTGGAGTCCGTTGCGAGGGCCACTTGCTCAGGGGCTATCCCGCTGCATGATACCTGGGCGTTCACACTCACCAGGTCTTCAGGTGGGACTGGCGCAGATGCCTCACAGCCGCCATCTTCCTCCTTCTCCTCCTCCACCTGGCTGGGGCCTCCTGACCCCCCAGGAGACCCACCGGTCAGGGCCCTGAACCGGTCGTCGTTTTTTATCTTCTCCTCGAAGGGGCCGCTTCCCGCCAGGATCTCTGCCCTCCGATGTTCCAGGGCTGTAATGGACCCCTTCAGCCTCTCCACCGTAGCAGAGACCTCTGCTCTCCTTAAGGCAGGGAGCTTGTTCTTCGTCATGATTCGTGCTCCC
Source organism: Oophaga sylvatica (assembly GCA_033576555.1). NCBI lineage: Eukaryota > Metazoa > Chordata > Amphibia > Anura > Dendrobatidae > Oophaga > Oophaga sylvatica. Next base: position 3,887 of record JARQOD010006321.1, read on the forward strand.
TTCAACTCCTCCCGGAGTCCCCTCAGCTGTTTGGCGGCCTCCTCGTATTCGCAGAGGTGTGCGTGGATGCGGGAGCCATAGGTGGTGACAGGCTCCCCGCCGCCTTGGAGCCCCAGATGTTGGGGGCTCCACCGCCGCACCTCCACTGGCCGCCTCTCCTCCTCCTTCGGGAGGTCCCGGCCTCAGGGGTCTTGGTCCCTGGGGTCTTGCGGCCCCCGAGTGCTTTTTCCTCGCCATCCTCCCTGGGACTGGCTAGATGGTTGTAACGAATGGAAGCGGAGGCAGAGGTGGTGAAGTTCACATTCGTATTTATTTTTTAATGTGGAACCTCGAGACCGCGATCCGGGGGGCTCCGAAGGAGGCGTAACTAGTGAGCCCCGGGTACCTGTAGTAAGGCCCCTCGAACAGGACCAGAATGGAATACCCGGAGGACACAGGTGCTACCTTCAGTTAGACCCCGGACACGTGGCAGCTGTCCCAGAGGGACCAAAAGGGTAACAAGTATTTACAGAGTCCGTGAAGGGTTCTTGACGGAGAAGGGTAAGGTCCTGGTCCAGAACGGATGGTAGAAGGCTGGCTTCAGTGACCTTGTCACGGTCCACGGGTACGGATGGCTGATGGCGGAACGGGATGACACTTGCGCCAGTAATAGCCGAGATTGTCCAGATTTAGCCAGATACGGGTTAGCAATGATCTGAGGAGACAAACAGTATCAGCGAAGCACAGAGACTGCAGACGCAGCGCAGACAGAACAGGAACAGAACCGGATGTAGCAATGATAGAACACGTTGCTCCGGCACTCCCCTAATGGTGGAGTGACCAGATATAGTACTGAGTGCGCAGCCATTGGATAATTAGCTATTTCAAAAGATGCACGCTGCCCCTTTAAGAGAGGCGGTGGGCGCGGCCTCGCGTCCTAAGCCGACTGTCTGGAGGCCTGCCAGCAGCGTGCCAGGAAGTGGAGAAGGACTCAGGACGCCGGAGAGCAGATGGGACAGGAGACCCCAGCCCACGCACAGACCGCCGCAGGGGGACAGCCCGAGGAACAGGTGAGTGAGCAGAACGGAGTGCAGAGGCAGCGCTGGGACCGGGTGTAACAGTATCCCCTCTTTACTCCCCCTCTTTTTCAAGCCTGCGTGAAATCTTTTAAGAAGAAGAGGGGCCTGGATGTTCTCTTTAGGCTCCCAAGACCTCTCCTCAGGACCAAAACCCTTCCAGTCCACCAGGTAATAGATCCTACCTCTTACTCGCTTAGAGGCCAAAATATGTTTTACCTCAAAAACATCATCCTCAGAGACCGGATCAGGAGTGGTACCCGGGTCCTTAAAAAAGGAGCTCAACACTACTGGTTTGAGGAGGGAAACATGAAAGGAGTTAGGTACTCTTAGAGAATTAGGCAATTTCAGTTTATAAGAGACCGGGTTGATCTGTCTCAAAACTTCAAAGGGACCAATGAAACGGGGACCCAATTTGTACGATGGTAACTTCAGACGGATGTACTTGGAGGAGAGCCATACCTTGTCTCCTGGACGAAAGATGGGGGCCTCCAAACGTCTTTTGTCCGCATGCGTTTTCATACGTTGAGAAGCTTTCTCCAAAGCCGACCTGGTCTCTCTCCAAATGTCTGAGAAATTCTTTGACAAGGTATCGACTGCTGGAACATCCGACAATCCCGAGACAGGAAGAGGAATTCCGGGTTGCAGTCCAAACACAATCTGAAAGGGAGACTTTCCAGAAGATTCACTTACTTGATTGTTGTAGGAGAATTCCGCCCAGGGCAGTAATTCTACCCAGTCATTATGATGAGCGTTGACGAAGTGACGCAGGTATCCAGCCAGGATTTGATTGATCCTCTCCACTTGCCCATTAGACTGGGGATGATATGCAGAAGAAAAATCTAGTTCAATTTTTACCATTTTACAGAGTCCTCTCCAGAACTTAGAGGTGAACTGGACGCCCCTGTCGGACACGATGTGGAGAGGAAATCCATGTAGACGAAAGATGTGCTGGATGAAGTGAGTGGCCAGTTCTGGAGCAGACGGGAGGCCAGATAGCGGAACGAAGTGAGCCATTTTAGAGAAGCGGTCCACCACAACCCATACCACTGAGCAGCCAGAAGAGATGGGAAGATCCGTGATGAAATCCATCGCGATGTGCTGCCAGGGAGCGGACGGAATCGGAAGAGGCAAAAGCCTGCCGGCTGGTAGATGTTTAACAGTTTTGTTACGAGCACATGAAGGACATGCTGCGACGAACTCCTGGATATCCTTGACCATGGTAGGCCACCAGTAATACCGGGAGATGAGTTGCTGCGTCTTTTTCTGACCAGCATGGCCAGCCAACTTAGAAGAATGACCCCAGCGCAGAACACGAGTACGGTCAGAAGCAGACACGAAAGTCTTCCCAGGAGGAAGCCGGGCCAGATCAGTGGAGGCAACAGAGACTAACCTAGAAGGTTCAATAATGTGCTGAGGTTCCTCCTCCAGTTCAGGAGGCAAGAAGGCACTAGAGAGTGCGTCTGCCTTGATGTTCTTGTCAGCTGGACGGAAATGAAGTACAAAATTGAAACGGGCAAAAAATAATGCCCAACGGGCCTGACGGGGATTCAGTCTTAACCCCTTACTGCCATCAGACGTACTATCCCGTCCATGGTACCTGGGCCCGTATGACCATGGACGGGATAGTACGTCTCGTGCGATCGGACGCGCTCCCTGGGGGAGCGCAGCCGATCGCGGCCGGGTGTCAGCTGATTATCACAGCTGACACCCATGACTGTGTGTCAGGAGCGGTCACGGACCGCTCCCGGAACATTAACCCCTTGCACACCGCGATCAAACATGATCGCGGTGTACTGGGGGCACAGGGGAGGATCGCGCAGGGTGGGGGCTCCCTGCGCGCCCCCCTGAGACCCTCAGAGCAGCGCGATGTGATCGCGCTGTTCTGAGGGCTTCCTCCCTCCCAGGACCCGGATCCAAGATGGCGCCGGGGTCCTGGAGGGAGGCGGCTACCTCAGTGCCTGCTGAGGGCAGGCACTGAGAAGCCTGCTGCACTGCCTGAGCGATCGCTGGTGTGACAGAGTGCTGTGCACACTGTCACACCAGCGATCTGATAAAATACTGTGATGTCCCACCCTGGGACAAAGTAAAAAAGTTAAAAAAATAAAAATAAACATGTTTTAAAAAAAAATCCAAAATAAATAAAAAAATATATATATATTCCCCAATAAATTCACTTCTTCCTGTAAATAAAAAAAACAAAGCAATAAAAGTACACATATTTGGTATCGCCGCGTCCGTAACGACCCCCCCTATAAAATTGTCCCACTAGTTAACCCCTTTAGTGAACCCCTTAAAAAAAAAAAAAAAAAACGAAGCAAAAAATCAATGCTTTATCATCATACCGCCGAACAAAAAGTGGAATAACACGCGATCAAAAAGACCGATATAAAAAAACATGGTACTGCTGAAAACGTCATCTTGTCCCGCAAAAAACAAGCCATCATACAGCATCATCAGCGAAAAAATAAAAAAGTTATAGCTCGCAGAATAAAGCGATGCAAAAATAATTATTTTTTATATAAAATTGTTTTTATTCTATAAAAGCGCCAAAACATGAAAAAATGATATAAATCAGGTATCGCCATAATCGTACTGACCCGAAGAATAAAACTGCTTTATCAATTTTACCACACGCGGAACGGTATAAACGCCTCCCCCAAAAGAAATTCATGAATTGCGGATTTTTGTTCATTCTAACCTCCCAAAAATCGAAATAAAAAGCGATCAAAAAACGTCACGTGCTCAAAAATGGTACCAATAAAAACGTCAACTCGTCCCGCAAAAAATAAGACCTCACATGACTCTGTGGGCCAAAATATGCAAAAATTATAGCTCTCAAAATGTGATGATGCAAAAACTATTTTTGCAATAAAAAGCGTCTTTTAGCGTGACAGCTGCCAATCATAAAAACCCGCTATAAATAGTAAATCAAACCCCCCTTTATCACCCCCTTAGTAAGGGAAAAATAATAAAATTAAAAAAAAGTATTTATTTCCATTTTCCATTAGGGTTAGGGTTAGGGTTGCGGCTAAAGTTAGGGTTAGGGTTGGCGCTAAAGTTAGGATTAGGGTTAGGGTTGGGATTAGGGGTGTGTTAGGGTTAGGTTTGTGGTTAGGGTTGGGACTAGGGTTAGGGGTGTGTTGGGGTTAGGGTTGGAGTTAGAATTGGGGGGTTTCCGCTGTTTAGGCACATCAGGGGCTCTCCAAATGTGACATGGCGTCTGATCTCAATTCCAGCCAATTCTGCGTTGAAAAAGTCAAACGGTGCTCCTTCACTTCTCAGCTCTGCCATGCGTCCAAACAGTAGTTTATCCCCACATATGGGGTATCAGCGTACTCTGGACCCAAAGAGTTATTGTGCAATTTGTCCTATTTCTTCTGCTACCCTTGGGAAAATAAAAAACTGGGGGCGAAAATATCATTTTTGTACAAAAAAAAATATTTTTTTGTTTTTACGGCTGTACATTATAAACTTCTGTGAAGCACTTGGGGCTTCATAGCGCTCACCACACATCTAGATAAGTTCCTTGTGGGGTCTATTTTCCAAAATGGGGTCACTTGTTGGGGATTTCCACTGTTTAGGCGCATCAGGGGCTCTCCAAATGCGACATGACGCCCCCAGACCATTCCATCAAAGTCTGCAATCCAAAACGTCACTACTTCCCTTCCGAGCCCCAACGTGTACCCATACAGTAGTTTTCTCCCACATATTGGATATCAGCGTACTCAGGACAAATTGGACAACAACTTTTGGGGTCCAATTTCTCCTGTTACCCTTGTAAAAATAAAATATTGGGGCAAAAAAATCATTTTTGCAAAAAAAAAAAGGATTTTTTATTTTTACGGCTGTGCGTTATAAACTTCTGTGAAGCACTTCGGGGTTCAAAGTGCTCACCACACATCTAGACAAGTTCCTTGTGGGGTCTATTTTCCAAAATGGGGTCACTTGTGGGGGTTTCCACTGTTTAGGCGCATCAGGGGCTCTCCAAATGCGACATGACGCCCCCAGACCATTCCATCAAAGTCTGCAATCCAAAACGTCACTACTTCCCTTCCGAGCCCTGACGTGCGCCCATACAGTAGTTTTCTCCCACATATTGGGTATCAGCGTACTCAGGACAAATTGGACAACAACTTTTGGGGTCCAATTTCTCCTGTTACCCTTGTGAAAATAAAATATTGGGGGCAAAAAAAATCATTTTTGTAAAAAAAAAAAAGATTTTTTATTTTTACGGCTGTACGTTATAAACTTCTGTGAAGCACTTCGGGGTTCAAAGTGCTCACCACACATCTAGATAAGTTCCTTGTGGGGTCTATTTGCCAAAATGGGGTCACTTGTGGGGGGTTTCCACTGTATAGGTGCATCAGGGGCTCTCCAAATGTGACATGACGCCCCCAGACCATTCCATCAAAGTCTGCAATCCAAAACGTCACTACTTCCCTTCCGAGCCCTGACGTGCGCCCATACAGTAGTTTTTCCCACATATTGGGTATCAGCGTACTCAGGACAAATTGGACAACAACTTTTGGGTTCCAATTTCTTCTGTTACCCTTGTGAAAATAAAATATTGGGGACGAAAAAATCATTTTTGTAAAAAAAAAAAAAGATTTTTTATTTTACGGCTGTACGTTATAAACTTTAGTGAAACACCTGGGGTTAAAAGTTCTCACCACACATCTAGATAAGTTCCTTGAGGGGTCTAGTTTCCAAAATGGCATCATTTATGGGGGTTTCCACTGTTTAGGCAGATCAGGAGCTCTCCAAACACGACATGGCGTCCAGCCAATTCTGCGTTGAAAAAGTCAGACGGCGCTCCTTCCCTTCCAAACTCTGCCATGCACCCAAACAGTGGTTTACCCCCACATATGGGTATCAGCACACTCAGGACAAATTGCACAATAACTTTTGGAGTCTTGTTACCCTTGGAAAAAATAAAAATTGGGGTGAAAAGATCATTTTTGTGGAAAAAATATGATTTTTAAATTTTACGGCTCTACGTTATAAACTTGTGTGAAGCACTTGGGGGTTCAAATTGCTCACCAAAGATCTAGAAAAGTTCCTTAGGGGGTCTAGTTTCCAAAATGGGGTCATTTGTGGGGGGTTTCCACTGTTTAGGCACATCAGGGGCTCTCCAAATGCAACATGGCATCCAATCTCAATTCCAGCCAATTTTGGTTGGAAAAAGTCAAATGGTGCTCCTTCCATTCCGAGCTCTGCCGTGCGCCCAAACAGTGGTTCCCACCCACATATGGGGTATCAGCGTACTCAGGACAAATTGGACAACAACTTATGTGGTCCAATTTCTCCTGTTACCCTTGAGAAAATAAAAAATTAGTGACTAAAAGATAATTTTTGTGGGAAAAAAATAGGATTTTTTATTTTCATGCCCGGGCATTATAAACTTGTGTGAAGCACTTGGGGGTTCAAAGTGCTCACCAAAGATCTAGATAAGTTCCTTAGGGGGTATAGTTTCCAAAATGGGGTCACTTGTGGGGGTTTCCACTGTTTAGGCTCATCTGGGGCAGTGCAAACGGAACATGACCCCCATCAACGTCTGCATTCCAAAACGTTACTACTTCCTTTCCAAGCCCTGCCGTGCACCCAAACAGTTTCCCCCCCCCACATATGGGGTATCAGCGTACTCAGGACAAATTGGACAACAACTTTTGGGGTCCAATTTCCTTGGGAAAATTCAAAAATTTGGGACTAAAAAATCATTTTTGTGGAAAATTGTTTTTTTTTTTTTCACACCCAGGCATTATAAGCTTTTGTGAAACACTTGGGGGTTCAAAGTGCTCACAACAGATCTAGATAAGTACCTTAGGGGGTCTTTTTTCCAAAATGGTGTCACTTGTGGGGGTTTCCACTGTTTAGGCGCATCAGGGGCTCTCCAAACACGACATGGCGTCCAATCTCAATTCCAGCCAATTTTAGTTTGAAAAAGTCAAACGGCGCTCCTTCCCTTACGAGCTCTGCCGTGTGCCCAAACAGTGGTTTTCCCCCACATATTGGGTATTGGCGTACTCAGGAGAAATTGCATAACAACCTTATCTGTCCATTTTCTCCTTTTACCTTGTGAAAATAAAAAAAAAGTTTGTAAAAGATCATTTTTGTGGCTAAAAAGTTAAATATTCATTTTTTCCTTCCACGTTGCTTTAGTTCCTGTGAAGCACCTGAAGGGTTAATAATCTTCTTGAATGTGGTTTTGAGTACCTTGAGGGGTGCAGTTTTTAGAATGGTGTCACTTTTGGGTATTTTCTGCCATATAGACCCCTCAAAGTGACTTCAAATGAGAGGTGGTCCCTAAAAAAAATGGCTTTGTAAATTTTGTTGTAAAAATGAGAAATCGCTGGTCAACTTTTAACCCTTATAACTTCCTAACAAAAAAAAATTTTGGTTCCAAAATTGTGCTGATGTAAAGTAGACATGTGGGAAATGTTATTTCTTAACTATTTTGTGTGATATATTTCTCTGTTTTAAGGGAATAAAAATTCAAAGTTTGAAAATTGCAAAATTTTAAAAATTTTCGCCATATTTGCGTTTTTTTCAAAAATAAACGCAAGTTATATCGAAGAAATTTTACTTCTAACGTGAAGTACAATATGTCACGAGAAAACAATCTCAGAATCGCGAAGATCCGTTGAAGCGTTCCAGAGTTATAACCTCATAAAGAGACAGTGGTCAGAATTGTAAAAATTGGCCCGGTCATTAACGTGCAAACCACCCTTGGGGGTGAAGGGGTTAAAGCAGATTGGAGATAGGCAAGGTTTTTATGGTCGGTGAATATGATTACCTGGTGATGAGCTCCTTCAAGAAGATGTCTCCATTCCTCCAGAGCCAATTTGATGGCCAACAGTTCGCGATCACCGACAGAGTAGTTCCTTTCTGCAGGAGAAAAAACCTTGGAAAAAAAACCACATGAGATCATCCGCCCGGTAGACGACTTCTGGGTCAGAACTGCTCCTGCACCTATGGAAGAAGCGTCAACTTCAAGAAAAAATTGCTCACTTGAATTAGGACGATGGAGAACGGGTGCGGAAGCAAAGGCTTTTTTGAGAGAAACAAAGGTCTCTTCTGCCTCGGAGGACCATTCCTTAGAGTTTACACCTTTCCGGGTTAGGGCTGTGATTGGAGCCACTCGGGTGGAAAAGTGTGGAATGAATTGCCGGTAGTAATTGGCGAATCCGAGGAATAGTGTTGAGCATTCCGATACCGCAAGTATCGGGTATCGGCCGATATTCGCGTTATCGGAATTCCGATACTTAATTCCGATACTTTTTCCATATCGTATACCGGAATCGGAAGTTCCCATAATTCTTTGAGAGGCAATGTGATTTTAGTCAGCCAATGAGGAATCCTACGAAGTGTGGGCACATCCTGTAATGATGCGGTCATCTTAACTAATGGCATGGCTGTGATTGGCTGCTGAAATGATGTCAGAATGCACTATAAAAGGCGCCGCAGCCATTTTAGCGTCACTGTGCTGTGAACTCAGTTAGGGACAGAACGCTGCTGTGCTGACTCTGAGGGACAGTTAGATATTGCGATTTTGTGTACTACTGTGCTTGAGGCAGGCTAGTTTACCAACCGCTGTGTAAAGCTTCATTTTGCCAGTGTTGTTTTAACAGCTCTGTGCAAGGTGTGTGTGTGACAGTGCAGGTGACGCTGCAGTTTGCTCTGCATCCACCGCTGTTTGTAGGCATCTGCACGTGTCACTTTTTTTTTTTTTTTTTTTATTTTATTTAGTGCAATTGGTGCAGCTCCATTATATTAGAAAAAAATCAAATCTATTAGTGTGACGTGCTTCCATCCGTATACAATACATTGGTTGCAAACACTATAGAAGTACAGAAAGGAGCTTTTCACAGATAGTGGACAGTTGTGTTTCAGTGTTCACTTCAGTCTGTGTTTTTTACTTTTTTGAGTGCAGATCACGCTCCAGTTACATGTTCAAGCACTGCTGCTTGTACTCTGCTGAGCGTGTCTCAGTGGCTCATCCTTTTCATTTATCTCCAATTGGTTCTGCTACATTCCATTTAAAATAAATCTAATCTATTAGTGTGACGCGCTTCCATCCGTATACAATACATTGGTTGCAAACACTATAGAAGTACAGAAAGGAGCTTTTCACAGATTGTGGACAGTTGTGTTTCAGTGTTCACTTCAGTCTGTGTTTTTTACTTTTTTGAGTGCAGATCACGCTCCAGTTACATGTTCAAGCACTGCTGCTTGTACTCTGCTGAGCGTGTCTCAGTGGCTCATCCTTTTCATTTATCTCCAATTGGTTCTGCTACATTCCATTTAAAATAAATCTAATCTATTAGTGTGACGCGCTTCCATCCGTATACAATACATTGGTTGCAAACACTATAGAAGTACAGAAAGGAGCTTTTCACAGATTGTGGACAGTTGTGTTTCAGTGTTCACTTCAGTCTGTGTTTTTTACTTTTTTGAGTGCAGATCACGCTCCAGTTACATGTTCAAGCACTGCTGCTTGTACTCTGCTGAGCGTGTCTCAGTGGCTCATCCTTTTCATTTATCTCCAATTGGTTCTGCTACATTCCATTTAAAATAAATCTAATCTATTAGTGTGACGCGCTTCCATCCGTATACAATACATTGGTTGCAAACACTATAGAAGTACAGAAAGGAGCTTTTCACAGATTGTGGACAGTTGTGTTTCAGTGTTCACTTCAGTCTGTGTTTTTTACTTTTTTGAGTGCAGATCACGCTCCAGTTACATGTTCAAGCACTGCTGCTTGTACTCTGCTGAGCGTGTCTCAGTGGCTCATCCTTTTCATTTATCTCCAATTGGTTCTGCTACATTCCATTTAAAATAAATCTAATCTATTAGTGTGACGCGCTTCCATCCGTATACAATACATTGGTTGCAAACAATATAGAAGTACAGAAAGGAGCTTTTCACAGATTGTGGACAGTTGTGTTTCAGTGTTCACTTCAGTCTGTGTTTTTTACTTTTTTGAGTGCATATCACGCTCCAGTTACATGTTCAAGCACTGCTGCTTGTACTCTGCTGAGCGTGTCTCAGTGGCTCATCCTTTTCATTTATCTCCAATTGGTTCTGCTACATTCCATTTAAAATAAATCTAATCTATTAGTGTGACGCGCTTCCATCCGTATACAATACATTGGTTGCAAACACTATAGAAGTACAGAAAGGAGCTTTTCACAGATTGTGGACAGTTGTGTTTCAGTGTTCACTTCAGTCTGTGTTTTTTACTTTTTTGAGTGCAGATCACGCTCCAGTTACTTGTTCAAGCACTGCTGCTTGTACTCTGCTGAGCGTGTCTCAGTGGCTCATCCTTTTCATTTATCTCCAATTGGTTCTGCTACATTCCATTTAAAATAAATCTAATCTATTAGTGTGACGCGCTTCCATCCGTATACAATACATTGGTTGCAAACACTATAGAAGTACAGAAAGGAGCTTTTCACAGATTGTGGACAGTTGTGTTTCAGTGTTCACTTCAGTCTGTGTTTTTTACTTTTTTGAGTGCAGATCACGCTCCAGTTACTTGTTCAAGCACTGCTGCTTGTACTCTGCTGAGCGTGTCTCAGTGGCTCATCCTTTTCATTTATCTCCAATTGGTTCTGCTACATTCCATTTAAAATAAATCTAATCTATTAGTGTGATGCGCTTCCATCCGTATACAATACATTGGTTGCAAACACTATAGAAGTACAGAAACGGGCCTTTCACAGCTACTGAACATGGGTTTTTAATTTTTAACTAAAATATGTATTTTTTCAAATGACACAAATATAAGTAATGTTGAAGAGGAATAGTCCTACATCCATTGTTTGCACAATATTACAGGTGTACATCATGTCCCTTAATCAACAATGTATTATTATATTTACTTGTATGCTTTTATTTAAAAGCCAAGAACACAGAAGGATAACCTTCGCACTGCAGCTGTTGTCAAAGTTCAACCCACATTATGCACTTCCAACATTGCAGCATTTGAGGCATGATGTGAGTTGGATTGGTCAAAGTTATGGAGTGAGAAGGTTCACCATCAGTACCCTATAGCATAAGTATGCTTTTGTGTTAGCATTTGTGTTAGACATGTGGATATCTGCCATAATATGTCACAATTATTTAGTTACAGATTTGTTACCAACACTAATCATTGAATGGTTTTAAATTTGACGTTTCACTTGTTTACAGCTTAGAAATAAGGGTGTAGCCTGATATCTATGTGTAGCACTAGCCACTTTAACATGTCATGTTTTTTTAAACATGTGTAGCTAGGTAGCAGTAATTTTTGCCGGACACACAGCAGGGGAACAGCAGGCGTTACTGAACCCCACTATCACTATAGCTTGTGTATTGGTCTGTGGACACGACACTTCTGAGCAGCAACTGGCAGTGTTGTAGCCCAGGGAGTATAGCTCAGGTGGTAGAAAGATGAACATAACAGGAGACATGGAAAACGTTGTCAACCAGTTAGTTAATCTGAAACCGGACAGGCAAATTCAGGCGAGATCCATGCCTAGTTCATTTTCAGAAAAGTAAGCCGTTCTACATTATCGTAGGATAGTCGCATGCAACGGTCTGTTAGTACACCACCTGCAGCAGTAAAGACGCGCTCCGATAATACACTGCCAGCAGATCAAGCCAGCACCTCCAATGCATACTGGCTAAGCTCTGGCCATGTATCCAGCTTAGAGACACAAAACTTGAATGGGGAAGAGCCATCTGGGAGTACACTGAGAGGGCAAGACATGTAGTCTGTCACCATCTTACGGAAATGTTGCCTCCTGCTGACTGGAGCCGTCTCGGATGGTGTAGACATTGGTGGCGCTGCCACAAAACTTCGACACATTTGGAACATACTGTTCTTGCCCTGTGCAGAGGCGCTGCTTGTGCTCCCTCTTGTTGCAGAGCTGTCTCCACTGCCTCGACGCACAGAGCTGCTTTGTAAATCAGTAGCAGCAGCAGTGCTCTCGGCTGGAATGGAGAACATTATGGATTGCACCAGTGTGTCTTGGTACTTCCGCATTTTACGCTCCCGGTTCAACGGTGTGATGAGGCTTTGTAAGTTGTCCCGGTAGCGAGGGTCTAGGAGGGTGTACACCCAATAATCAGACGTGGTGTGAATGTGTTCGATGCGGCGGTCGTTTCTCAGCCACTGCAGCATGAAATCAACCATGTGCTGCAGACTCCCAACTGGCCAAGAAACGTTGTCCCCTGCAAGAGGCGTCATCTCCGCCTGCTGTGCATCACCCCACCCTTGGTCTACATACTGACTAGAGCATTGTCTACCTCCCTCTGGAGCGATGTCTTCCTCCTCCATTGACTCCTCCTCATCCTCCTCACAAAGTCCTTCAAATACATATAAATTTACAAAATTTAAAACTCAAAATTTAAAAACTTTGTATCATAATTCTGTAACATCAGTTTATGGAAACACAATAGCATTACAAAAGGATAGACAAAAAATGTACATTATGTGCTTTGTAAATACATTAAAAGTTTGTAATGGTTATGAAAATATAGACAGCGACTCTGGAGGTTCAATTGTTGATACAGCATGGTACTTTGAAAGTCCTCCAGCCCTTTGTGAGGAACCACGTTGCGCTGACTGTCCAGAAGGTGATGGAATTTGTGACTCCTCATCCTCCACCTCTTCCAAAACCTCATGCCTTAGTGCTTGCAGTGTTTTTTGAAGCAGGCAGATAAGGGGGACAGTCAGGCTGACTAGTGCATCATCTGCACTCGCCATCCGCGTTGACTCATCAAACGCACGCAAAACGTGGCAGATATCCTTCATAGAGTTATTCGCCACTCATTACACTGGCAGTGGCTGCCCATTCATTATAGGATCCAATTCTAATTACTGGTTCTCACCAACATAGCTCTCCACAGCGCAGCACCCCCCTACATCTCCTCCCTTATTTATATTTATCGGCCTAACCGACTGCTGCACTCTGCAAACGACCTTCGACTAACCTCTGCACTAATCCGTACCTCCCACTCCCAACTCCAAGACTTCACCCGCGCTGCGCCAATCCTCTGGAATGCTCTACCCCAAGAAATTAGGACTATCCGCAATTTGGATGGTTTCAGGCGCTCCCTCAAAACACATTTGTTCACAGTGGCCTATCACATTCACTAATCAAAGTCATTCTATGTGTAATTCTGTGTGTGTAGCCCATTCACTATCTCCATGCATCCCTCACTTCCTTAAAATGGCTGGACCATCATTGTAAAAACACCATTGTATATAAACACCTGTACTTTGTATCTCCCACACCTCATTGTAGATTGTAAGCTTTCACCAGCAGGGGCGGCTGATTTTGCTTTAATTATTGTATTGTTAACGTTGTTACTTATGACTCGTGTTTTGAAACTGTTAAACTGTAAAGCACTGCGGAATATTATGGCGCTATATAAATAAATAATATTATTATTCTTATTATAGAGGCCCACTCAGTAGTGGTGAAGTGTGAACGCCGCAAATTGCGAGTTGACTGCGCCTGATGCAGCTGATACTCCATTACTGTTGGCTGCTGCTCACACAACCGCTCCAACATATGTAACGAGGAATTCCACCTGGTGGGTACGTCACATATAATGCGATGTTCATGAAGGTGAAATCTGCGTTGCAGAGCTGCAATCAGCGATCTGGCCATGCTGGAACGTCGCAAGTGAGCGCACTCTAGGCGGACCTTGTGCAGCAGTGCATCAAGATCCGGATAGTCCCTCAAAAAACTCTGCACGACCAAGTTGAGCACATATGACAGACATGGTATGTGAGTGAGGTTGCCAAGGCCCAGAGCTGACACCAGATTTCGGCCATTGTCACACACTACCAAGCCTGCCTGTAGATTCTCTTCCAAAAACCACACGTCGCTCTCCTGCTTTATGGCATTACAGAGCTCCTGCGCTGTGTGGCTAAGATTCCCCATGGAAATTAATTTCAGGATGGCCTGTTGACATTTGGACACGGCTGTGCTCATATCGGTCGCAACAGGTAAACGTTCACGGGTCCATGTGGAGGTAGACCGTGACGGCTCCTGCAGCGATGATTCTGAGGAACTGGAATAGGAGGAGGAATCAATGTGTACAGACTTGATTCCTGCAATCCTTGAGTTGGCAGAACACGTACAGCGCCACTCGCAAGATCAGTACCCGGCTGCACAACATTGACCCAATGGGCAGTGAGGGAAAGGTATTGTCCCTGGCCATGGGTGTTAGAACCCTCTTGTTAGGTTTTGTTTCAGTTTGCTGGTCACATGACCTTTTTTCCCTATTTAGTCTGGCTCCGCCCTTCTGGCTTTGCTTGACTTCATTGTATTATCTACTGTTAAGCTAGCCGGGTGCTTAGGTGCCTTAATCTGTGAGTTTTGCTTGATGTTAGGATCACAAAGTATTTATTTTTCTGTTTAATTATCCATGCTACAATTTATGTTAGGAGGTGTCCACCTTTTCTCCCAGTCCCTAGATCTTGTAGGGATTACTCCCTCGCAACTATAGGTCTTCGTTCACACTAGATGAGGACTTTAGCGGGTCTGGTCGCAGGATCAGGTTCCCCGTTACATCGTAGGGATTCAGCTTAGTTGTATTGTAGGGACAGAATTCCCTTCTTTCCTTACTGGTTGTAGCAGATCATAACAATGGGTACTGGTCCACGCATCGGTGGTCAGGTGGACCTTGCTACTGAGGGCTTTTAGTAGCGCATGTTTAATTTTTCCCTCAACATGCTTTTGCAGACCAGGACGGCTTGCCTGCTGAAATGAAATCGGCTTGGCACATTGTATTGTGGGATTGACAATGATATTCAGTTACGGAAACTGTCTGTCTCCACCAGCCTGAATCACAGCATTTCAAGGGACAGGAGTTTTGCAATGCCAGCATTCAGAGCCTGTGCTCGTGCATGGTTTGCGGAGTATGGCCGTCTTTTATCCCATGCCTGTGCTACCGCTGGCTGTTTTGTGGCCTGGGAGTGTGAGGATGACAGGGAACTTGCTGCTGTGTGTGGAATAACAGTTTGTCTCTGGACAACAGTGGCCGAGGTTCTTCCATGGCGATCCTGTGAGGAAGCATAACCAGCTGTGTGTGAGCTCGATGAAGAGGCTTCAACACAACCTGAAGATGTAGGTGCTGCTGTAGGTTGGCCTACATCTCCAGTGTGTCTTTGTAACTCAACTACGTGCTTTGTCCGCACATGTTTCCACATATTTGTGGTATTGAGGTGACTGACACTTTTAGCTATTTTTAATTTTTGATTACACAGCTTGCATTTCACATAGCAAATATCATGTGCAAGTGTGTGAAAAAAGGACCACGCAGTGCAAGTCCTGGGAGCGCACGTTTTGACTTTTGGAAGACAACTGCTCCGAACAGGTGCCAAACTGGAGGCTACAGGCAACCGAGTCTGCAGCCTAACTCTCCCTCCTGTTTGTACCGTTGGGGCAATGTCTTCCTCTATCTTCCTTCTATCACTAACCATTTCTCTAGGCCTCTCCCAGCTTTCAACCAAAGTACTGGTTCTCACCCACAAAGCTCTCCACAGTGCAGCACCCCTCCTACATCTCCTCCCTCATTTCTATCTATCGGCCTAACCGACTGCTGCGCTCTGCAAACGACTTTCGACTAACCTCTGCACTAATACGTACCTCCCACTCCCGACTCCAAGACTTCTCCTGCTCTACGCCAATCCTCTGGAATGCTGTACCCAAGAAATTAGGACTATCCACAATTTGCATGGTTTCAGGCGCTCCCTCAAAACACATTTGTTCAGAGCGGCCTATCACATTCACTAATCAAAGTCATTCTATGTATTCTGTGTAAGTGTGTGTGTGTCTCTAGCCCATTCACTATCTCCATCCCTCAGTCCCTTAAGATGGCTGGAACATCATTGTAAATGCACCATTGTATATAAACACCTATACTTTGTATCTCCCCCATCTCATTGTACATTGTAAGCTGTCACGAGCAGGGGCGACTTATTTAGCTTAAATTATTGTATTGTTAACGTTGTTACTTATGACTTGTGTTCTGAAACTGCTAAACTGTAAAGCGCTGCGGAATATGATGGCGCTATATAAATAAATATTATTATTATTCCTCTGAGCTGCTCCCACCACCTTCCTGTTCTTCATGCCATGTTGGGTATTGGACCTCATCATCTCCACTACCCTCTTCCAACACCTGCTGTTGGGTGGTCTGGCCAGCACCATGCTCAACAGAAACTGGCACCTGGGTCTCATCATCATCATCAGATGCGTTCTGCGGTGTGCTGACCATCGGCACTGTCTCACCCGCCTCTTCAGATTCAGAGAGACACAGCTGTTGCGCATCACTGCATACTCCCTCTTCTTCACATTACAGAATGCTGCTTGGCTGGGCCCCTGTTTGCAAGCCAATAGATTCTGAGAACAGAAGCAGACACTCAGCTGGCTCCTGTACAGAACTCTCTGACTGCCTGGGCAATTTGCCAGGCGGTGAAGAGACAGATGGTTGCCCAACAGTGCTGTGGTCCTGAGAGGAGGTGGAAGCAATTGAAGTCGATGCATTGGCTGAGATCCAAACAACAACGGCTTCAATTTGTTCTTCCCGCAGCAGGGGGGTACTCCGAGCTCCTACAAAAGTGCGCATAAAGGAACGCTCACGGCCCGGGGAAAACTGGTGGATGCTGTGTCACTGGGGGCCGCAGCAGCCACAGAATCCCCACGTCCTCTCCCTGAAGAAACTCCACGACCACGTGCCTTACTCCCTGCCTTCTTCATCTTGGTAGATTGATAAAGAAAGTCTGAAAAGTTATAAGGCCTAAGTGTGGTTATTCCGCAGAGACTGCAGTGAACACTGCACACAACTGTTCAGTAGGTGTGAAAGGCCCTTTGTGTACTTCTATAGTGTTTGCAACCAATGTATTGTATACGGATGGAAGCGCGTCACACTAATAGATTTTATTTATTTGTAATAGAATGGAGCAGCAACAATTAGAGAAAAATTTCAAGGATGTGCCAGTGACACACGCTCAGCAGACTACAACCAGCAGTGGTTGAAGAACTAACTGGAGCGTGATCTGCACTCCAAAAAGGAAAACCTCAGACTACAGTGAACACTGCACACAACTGTTCACTACCCAACGCGTCTCAGCAGGAAGGCAGTCTGTAAGGTTCTGTGTATCTGTTTCTGAAACTCAGTTTGTTCGTCGGCCATTTTGCTTTCTGTTTTGCTGCAGCTATCTTGCCTTCAGTCAAAATGGAGTTTTCCAGCTTGCATGTTCCCGCCCTGATTCTCTCCGTTTGCTTCTTAAACAGCCACACCTGAGCAATCAGTGCTTCAGAATCTAGCCTGCAGTGAACCTGTGTTCTGACTCCTGAAGCCTTGGACCTTGTACTCCAGCCATTCCTACTGAGAAACTCTGAAGCACTTGTGGACTCTGAACTCTGCTCTTGAGAGCCTCACGTTTGCATGGACTTGCGGTAACAGAGAAGAAGATCTGAATCTGTTGTGGAGAGTTATTGCTGAGCTTAGATTACTCTGGCCTGCTGTGTCTCCTGCTTCTGTGTTTGCAACCTGTGTGTTTATTTTTGCCAATTTGTATGAAGCAATACAAGACTTTCTTTATCAACCTGTGTCTCAAGTATTTTCATCGCACCCAAGCACAAGACGCTATATGAACTGTACTACATACATTACAAGATTCTGAAGCCAAACGTTAGTGTCTGCTGGGTCTGGAAAGGCTTGTCTGCTGTACTGTGGATATCGGATGTCCGGTTGTACTTTCTGTGATGACAGTGGTTGTGACTTCTCACAACCATTCCAGGTGAGCAATTCCCTTAAGTTTTTTTTTTCTGCAGTGTTATCACAGGTAAACACTATTGTTTTGTTTTTTTTTCTCTTCTCTTTTTGTCTGCTGAAACTCTGGATATCAGATGTCTGGTTGAAAGCTTTCTGTGATGATAGTGGTTGTGACTTCTCACAACCATTCCAGGTGAGCAGTTCCCTTAAAGTTTTTTCTTTCTTCAGTGTTGCCACAGGTGAACACTATTGTTTTTTTTTTCTCTCCTCTTCTTCCAGTATCCTGTCTTAAAAGATCTGGAAAATGGAGGCCCGCATAAAGGAACTTTGTGGAGTGACTGATAATATCCTTGCAGATTTGCAGAATATAAAGACCCGTTTTACAAATCTTCAGGACCTAAATAATCACAATTTGCAAGTGGTTGGACAGACTACCCAGGATTTGCGAGCCAGGATTGAGGTTCTGGAGGGGCGAGTCCAGGCTCCTGCCGTGGCCCCGAGTTCTGGGATTCCCAAGTTGCCCCTTTTCGTTTTGGTGGTGAACGTGAAAAATTCAGGGGATTTGTTAATCAATGTAATCTTTTTTTTTCTGCACATGCTTCACAATTTCCTACTGAACGATCTAAGGTGCTTACTATAATTATGTTGCTTACCAACAAGGCTTTGATATGGGCAAACCCTCTGATTGAGACTGAGGATGATTGTTTGAATCACCTTGATGATTTATTTCAGCCATGGGGCAGGTGTTTGATGACCCCAATCGAGGTGCAACAGCTGAAGCAGCCATGTTAGCTTTGCGCCAAGGTAAGCACTCGGTAGCTGAATATGCCTTGGATTTCAGGAGATGGGCCCTTGATACCACTGGACAATTCGCCAAAAAAATCTATTTTTCGAAAGGGGTTATCCCACTGATTAAGGATGAACTTGCTCGTGCCGACCCTCCACTGCGTTAGGTGACTTTATTAACTACTGCATCCGTATTGATACTCGTTTAACTGAACGCAGGCAGAGAGATGGTTCGAAAGCAATCGTACTAACCTTTTCCTACCTTCCTCTCCAGCTAAGGAACCTTTGAATAGGATTACACGGGAACCTGAACCTGAACCCATGCAGGTAGACTCTTTACTACGACGGGTTAGTGATGCACGCAAGGAACATCGTTTTAAGGAGAATCTATGTTTTTATTGTGGTAAGTCAGGGCACTTTATTATTAACTGTCCCAGCGTTCTCGCAAGACTACTGCAGCACTCATTCATTGTGAGTGTTGCGAGAGGGGGATCTGTCAGGTCCGAGCCTCAGGCTCCAGAGAGAGCTGCAGCAACAGATCTTGATTTCTCGGACTTAAACTCCGTTACCTCTGAGGACGTTGACTGTGTAAATGCTGCATCTTTCAAGTTTCCTCAGCGGTGTCCCAGCTGAGTTGTAAGAAAAAACAATTCTCACTGTTTTCTTTCCATCAAACTCTGGGTTGACTCAGCCTGGGTGTCTAGCTCTGCTATGATCGACTCAGGTGCAAGTGGAAATTTTATGGATGTCTCCTTTGCTCTAAAACAGGGAATACGTTCAGTGAAGAAGGCTACTCCAGTACAGATGGAAACTGTGGATGGCTCCCTGCTGACCTCTGGACCAGTGGATCAGGAAACAGAGCCTTTAAAGGTTCTTATGGGTAAAGATATCAAGAGAAACTGTCCTTTATGCTTATCTCTTCTCCTCACTTTCCCATTATTCTAGGGCTACCATGGCTGCAGGCTCAGAATCCTACCATTAAACTGGGGGAGACCAAGGAATTACACTTTCCAGAGAAACAGATGAGTCCAAAAATTTCAGCTTGCTCTGTTCCTAAAGGAACCATGTCAGTCCCTGAACTACCAGCTGTATACCAGGACTATGTGGATTTATGTGACAAGAAGAACGCTGACCAGCTTCCTCCTCACCGTCCATATGATTGTCCAATTGAATTATTGCCTGGAGCAGAGATACCTTTTGGTAAGATCTACCCCTGGCGGGGCCCGAGCTGAAGGCTTTAAAAGAGTACATAGACGAAAAATCTAGCCAAGGGCTTCATACGCCCTCTTCATCTCCTGCAGGGGCACCCATATTCTTTGTAAAGAAGAAAGATGGATCCCTGAGACCATGCGTAGACTATAGGGAACTCAATAAGGTTACTATTAGAAACCGTTATCCATTGCCTTTATCCCTGAGTTATTGGAGAGAGTGCGACATGCCAAAATTTTTTCTAAACTAGATCTTCGTGGGGCCTATAACTTAGTCCGTATTAGACCTGGGGATGAATGGAAGACTGCATTCAGGTCACGCTATGGACACTTTGAATATCTGGTTATGCCTTTTGGTCTGAGTACCGCCCCAGCCACTTTCCAACACTTGGTGAATGACATCTTCAGGCATCTCCTAGATACATTCGTGGTAATTTATTTTGGATGATATTTTAATTTTTTCTAACTCCACAGAGGAACATCATGGACATGTGAGAATGGTCTTGGAACGTCTAAGACAAAATCATCTTTACATCAAGCTTGAAAAGTGTGATTCCATAAGACCGAAATTCAATTTCTGGGGTATGTACTGTCTACACAAGGAATTAGTATGGATGGAAGTAAAACCCAAGCCATCAATGATTGGCCAAGTCCTAGAAATGTGAAGGAGGTACAGCGCTTCATCGGGTTTGCAAACTTCTATAGACGTTTCATTAGAAATTTCTTGAGGTAGTGTCACCTATCACCCAACTTACCGGGAAAGAGTCTAAGTTCTCCTGGGCTCCCCAAGCCCAGGAAGCATTTTCCCGTCTAAAAGATAAATTTACCACTGCACCTATCCTAGTACATCCAAACCCAGAGCTTGCCTTCATAATAGAGGTGGATGCTTCAGACTGTGCCGTGGGAGCTATACTCTCTCAGAGAACAGGTGTGAAGAATGTCTTGCATCCCTGTGCCTTCTTTTCCAGCAGTTGTCTTCGGCTGAGAAGAACTACGATGTGGGCAATAGAGAGTTGTTGGCCATTATTTGCCGCCTTAAAGAATGGAGACACCTTCTTCAAGGAGCTGCACAGCAAATAGTCGTTCTGACAGACCATCGTATCTTGAGTTTATCAGGTCGGCTAAGTGCCTGACTCCTCGCCAGGCTCGCTGGAATCTTTTCTTAAACCAATTTATTTTATTATTTTTTATAGCCAGGATCGCGCAATGGAAAGGCTGATGCACTCTCTAGGATTTACTCAGCAGAGACACGTCCAATTACTCCTCCTAAGACTATTCTTCCTGACTCTAGATTCCTAGGAGTGATTCATCATCAAGACCTAAATTAAAGACATCAAGGAAGCATACCATGCGGATTCTTTTTTGGCTCAACCCCAAGGGACGTAAGTCTTGTCTTTAAGAATGGTGTGTGGATTTGGGACAACGTCTGTATTACCTGAAACAGTCAGATTGAGAGTATTGCAAACTCATTCACGATTCCAAAATAGCCGGGCATAGAGGAATTCTAAAGAACAGGAATTTCTTTCTCGTTTCTTTTGGTTGGCCACTTGTAGGAAGGATGTTTTGGACTATGTCACTTCGTGTGAGGTTTGTGCAAGATGCAAAACACCTCGCTCTTCACCAACTGGTCTGTTACAGCCTCTTCCCACCCCGTCCCGCCCGTGGGGATCCATTTCTATGGACTTCATTGTGGAATTACCAACCTCTCAAGGGAAGAAACTATTCTAGTGGTGGTGACCGTTTAACAAAGGCAGCTCATTTTATCCCTTGTGTCGGCTTACCCACTGCAAAACAGACATCAGATTTGATGATTAAAGATGTGTTCGTTTACATGGAGTACCGGATGAGGTTATTTCGGATCGAGGGGTGCAATTCACTTCTAGGTTTTGGCAAATTTCTGTGCAGATTGGACATTAAAGTAAACCTTTCTTCTGCTTTTCATCCCCAGACTAATGGACAAACCGAACGAACCAATCAAACCCTGGAGCAGTATCTCCGCTGCTTTATCTGCCACCTACAGGATGATTGGGTGGATCTACTTCCATTGGCTGAGTTCTCTTACAAAAACTCTCAGAGTGCCTCCACTAAACAGTCTCCTTTTTACTCTAATCTGGTTATCATCCTAACATTCTACCACGATTTCCATAGAGACGCCTTTGCCAGCAGTGGCTGAAAGAGTCACGACTTTACAGAAGAATTTGGATCTTCTAAAGGAGAATCTGGAATCGGCTCAGGAAAGGTACAGAAGGCAGCAGATAAATTTCGTAAACCTGCACCAGCTTTTAAGGTAGGAGACCTGGTCTGGCTGTCAACCAGAAATCTTAAGTTAAGGATTCCATCGTCTAAGTTGGGACATAAGTACATTGGACCCTATAAAATCAGTAAGATTATAAGTGCCGTTGCTTGTCGTCTTCAATTGCCCAGAACTATGAGAATCCACCCTGTCTTTCATGTATCCCTACTAAAGGCTGCGACACCCAATACGTTTCCTGGACGTTCTTCTCCTTGCCTGACCCAGTGCTAGTCGATGGTCAGGAAGAATTTGTGGTGGAAAGGATTTTAGATTCCAGGTTGTATAGAAATCAGTTACAATATCTGATTAAATGGCAGGGCTACCCAGTGGAGGACAACTCATGGGAGCCAGTCAATAACGTTATTGCTCCTCGCTTGCTCCGTCAGTTTCATCAGAGGTTACCCACACAAGCCTGGTCTGAGGTCATCCGGAGGTTGTCCTAAGGGGGGAGTAATGTAAGGTTCTGTGTATCTGTTTCTGAAACTCAGTTTGTTCGTCGGCCATTTTGCTTTCTGTTTTGCTGCAGCTATCTTGCCCTCAGTCAAAATGGAGTTTTCCAGCTTGCATGTTCCCGCCCTGATTCTCTCCGTTTGCTTCTTAAACAGCCACACCTGAGCAATCAGTGCTTCAGAATCTAGCCTGCAGTGAACTGTTTTCTGACTCCTGAAGCCTTGGACCTTGTACTCCAGCCATTCCTACTGAGAAACTCTGAAGCACTTGTGGACTCTGAACTCTGCTCTTGAGAGCCTCACGTTTGCATGGACTTGCGGTAACAGAGAAGAAGATCTGAATCTGTTGTGGAGAGTTATTGCTGAGCTTAGATTACTCTGGCCTGCTGTGTCTCCTGCTTCTGTGTTTGCAACCTGTGTGTTTATTTTTGCCAATTTGTATGAAGCAATACAAGACTTTCTTTATCAAACCTGTGTCTCAAGTATTTTCATCGCACCCAAGCACAAGACGCTATATGAACTGTACCACATACATTACACAGTCTGTGCGTCAAAAACAAAGGCGCAAGCATACATCCACGTACCTGTTTATAAAGCTATATAAAAAAAATTATGTAGTAGTGACGCACCTTTATTGAGGTACAGTATTACATCGCCATTCACCATCTGTGGCTATGCAGTCTATCTATATATCCTTATCTATCCGTTGTCATGCTTGCAAGTCGACAGTCAGGCATAAATAGCAATTTTCACTATGCATATGCACTTTTTAAAGGTTATGTTTGTTAATAAACATGATTATTGCCAATATTATGAGTATTACATGATGGAAATTGTTATATTTTTGTATAAACTGTTTAGTGACATTATTCAGCAAATGTAACATTTTAGTAATGTCACAGATTAACTTGTAATGCTGATGATGTTTTGAAGTCAGACATTCATTGTCTTACAATAAAAATTGGTGTACATACTGTTACTATCCATCATTAATGGATTAGATATGTACTTGTATGTTTTATGTACAACCGTTTATAGCAGATTCCTTAAACTAATTTATTTTGTGGTTTGCAATGTGTTCAACATGTTAATGTATGTGTTAATGTTTGTCAATTCTTTATTTATTAGATATTAGTTTAAATGAAAATCATCATTTATGGTAGTAAAGGTTATCTTTCTCTTGTTTGAATATATAGACATTTAAAATTGAAGGTAACAAGGAAATTACTTGATCTAGTATTTTAAACATCCTCTTGACCATGGGCTCAACACCGCAGTTGTTGCTCGGAAGTGCTGTTAGCACAGTCAACACTTGCTCCTGTGTTACTGGGGTTCAGTAAGTCAGTGGTCCTCGGTTGTGCCATTGGCTCTTTTCCTTTGCTGCCCCTCCGGGTTCCAGCACAGTCAGCTGGTCCTCGTTACTTGATTGGCTCTTGTACCTTCTGCTACCCGTACGGGTTCCAGTACCGTCAATGGTTCTCCGCAGTGCTTTGGCCTAGGTGCCTCCATCTCGGATCCGGTTCCAGCAACGTTGATGGTCCTTGGTTAGTGCTTTGGAGCACAGGTACCTCCTGCTTAGTAAACCGTTTGTCCCAGTAACGTCAGCTGGTCCTCGGTTGTGCCATTGGCTCTTTTCCTTCTGCTGCCCCTAGGGTTCCAGTACCGTCAACTGGTTCTCCGCAGTGCCTTTGTCTAGGTGCCTCAATCTCGGTATCCGAGTTCCAGCAACGTTGCTGGTCCTTGGTAGTGCTTTGGAGCACAGGTACCTCCTGACTTAGTAACCGTTTGTCCCAGTAACATCAGCTGGTACAAGATTGTGCTACAATATACAAGATTACGGAACAAGAGACACAAGAACAATAAGCAGAAGATCTAAAAGCAGAAGAACATGTAAGTATAAGACAAAATGAAGAGCAAAATATATGCTCAATTCTAAGCGAAGAGACTAAGCAGTTTATGGGGGTGAGTCCGTTCCTCCTCGTGGTGCCCCTGGAAAATGCCTGCTGTGCAGGCTAAACTGAACACGGACAAATACTGTTGTAATTGAAATCTTTTGTGACTAGCAAGAACGGAGGATTTAAAAATTCATTCTTTGACAGATTACAAGTACAGGATTCTCTGTCACAAATAAGAATATGATGAAGAAGATGAAGCAGAATATGAATAAGAATAATAGTTTAATAAGAAGAATATGAGTAATGTTAACAAAGATGAATAGCAAGAAGTTTAAGAAGAAGATAAAGAAGGTGAAGATGAAGATAATTTGATGAAAAGATGATGCTGCAGAAGATTATGAAGGAGAAAGGTGTGTGGAAAAAGTTTAAAAAGGTGAAGATGAAGAGCATGGAAGTTGTGTAATATAATATTTGCCAAATATAAAAAACGTTAACATTGGTCAATTTCTTCGTCAATCCGAACATCTTTAAAAAAAAAAAATATTTATGCTATTCCATTTGATTGGGTTAAACATCTATGCCTTTTAATGTCTCCTCAACCTTCCCAATACATTCTACATTACTCTTTCTTGTTTTCCTTCATGTACAATTAACAACAAGGCAAGAATGGTTTTTTTTTAATTTCGATATTTTGTTCCCATGACTACATGGGACTTCCGGTATCGATATCGGGTATCGCCGATTTTTTAGTGATATCGGCGATACCATTCCGATTCCGATATCTTTAGGATATCGGAAAGTATCGCTCAACTCTAGTCACAATACATACCGGGTGTTACAGCGGGAGACAGCGGGGGTGGGGAGGGAGAGCTGTAACACCCGGTATGTATTGTGGACTATTCTACTGTAGCGTTGGCATTAGATGCATTGTCACATGATCAGCACAGTGTGTATCATGTTATGGGCAGACTAGATGTTGTGTTATATATTTTTACATGCTGTTAACACTTTTTATGCCTGTACTCATATATGCCTGCTACTTATATTACTTATTATTCTTCCGGATGTTGCCGTATTCTCTGCTGCCTGGGCTTATGCGGATTATGTGTGTTTACGTTTTAGCCCTCTTGTTTATCCCTTTACCTTGTTCTATTTTGATATGTATTAATAAAGTATTTTTTGCTTTATTCATGTTGACATTGCACTGATTTTTCTGTGGTCTGGTTTTCTTTGATATTCTCAGTGTGTCAGATATATTATCCCTTAATGACTAGTGATATTATGGTATGATATCTATATACTATTTTGTATGATGATTTATTACACTTAGTTGTACGTGTTTTTCATGCTATTAACTAGAAAGACAGGGTCCACAACTCTTCCCTCTACATTGACCGACCCCTCTCCTTTTTTAAAGGCTTCCAGAAAACAGCGGTTTGCAAAACGCCATCCCCAGAGTCCGGAGGCAAGGAGACACCCGGAGAACCCCCCGGAGCCCCAGCCGTGACCCTCGCAAAAGTACGGGGTCCCACAGCCGGGGGGCCAGATGGGCCGGCCCTCCCTCACCGCCTGTGCTCCTACTTACACCAACACTCACTCATCCACTCCCACATCACTGTCACTCATGTCACTCACCTCACTCATACCATTTCACCTCAGCCAATTCTTCAAAAATTAACAATGTTATTATTTTTTTTGCAAAATCGTTTTTTACCTGCTGGGGCCCCTGGCTGATCGGTGCTCTGCCCTGCATTGCTTTTGCCCAGGAGTGCTGCCGCCCTTTAAGAGCCGCAGAGCAGAGCCCACTCAGTAAGCTCTGCCTGGGCTCAGGAGCAGCAGCAGTTCCTGGGCTCTCTGGCTCCATTTTTTTTGTTGTTGTCATATTTGGGGCAGGGCCGGGCTCTGCCTCTGCACCCTGCCCCCCACTGGAGACCTGCACCGCCTTCTCTTGGGGCACTGGAGCCCCAGTACCACCAGATGGAGGTAAGCGGGCTGGGGACCCCTGCAAACCCCTTGCCAGCTCTCTCGGGCATGATTTTTGTGGGCACGATTTTTGTGGGTGGGACAGAAGGCAGCGGGCCTGCCGAGGCCATGCCCCCGCTGGTCACGGCCATGGCGGGTTAGAGCGAAGGCCCGAAAGGCCACGCCCCTGCCAGCCACGAGCACAGCGAGCGGAGCTGCGGCCGCGAGGCCAAGCCCCCGCCGCCGCAGTCATAGCGGGTGGAGCAGTAGCTTGCAAGGCTACGCCCCCCCCGCCGACGCGACAGTAGCGGGTGGGACAGCGGCTGAGGGGACACACCCCCTCGCAGGTCACCACCGCCCTCTTGTGCCCCCACTCACTTTTGGAAAGGTTGGCCACTCCCCCTCGGCATCCAGCGGCGGCGTTGCCCCCGGCGCGGGGTTCCTTATTGGATCTATGCGCAGAGGACCCCGACCCTGCCACGGACACCGCCAGGGGAGCGACCAACAGCTTGCATTTTTTAACTTGCTGCCTAACGGCAGACTCCACCCCCTTTCTTGCTCTCTGGACCCCCAAAAGTGATCCAGTCTTAGGGATTTCGCATGTGGGGGGCCCAGAGACAACAGCTCTCACCGCCGGAGATGCGGCCCAGCTGTTATAGACTCCACTCTTCATATCGCTGCCCGAGTCGAGCTGCCACCACTAGGCATGGCACCCAGACCCGGGCAGACTCTCCTCTCCCCACTCCCTTGCTGCGGACCCCCCACAGGGCCCGAGCTGGGGTGGGTAGCGGGTTCCACACAAGGGGACAGGGGGGCCCAGGAAGGGGAGATAGACAAATGTGCCTATGGTGGTGACCTTGTCTTTTTTTTTTTTTTTCTTCCCCTTCCCGGTTGCCCCATCCTCGCAGATCTCATCCCCAAACAACAGCTCGCCAAAACCGTGCTGGGGACTCGAATCTGCCGCACTTGTTGCAGGATGAGGCAGCCCCCTCACTGCTGCTACCACTCCCTCCATCCTCCCCCTCGCTCCCACTTTCCTCCAAATTACTGGAGTCCGTTGGGAGGGCCACTTGCTCGGGGCTATCCCGCTGCATGATACCTGGGCGTTCACACTCACCAGGTCTTAGGTGGGACTGGCGCAGATGCCTCACAGCCGCCATCTTCCTCCTTCTCCTCCTCCACTGGCTGGGGCCTCCTGACCCCCCAGGAGACCCACGGTCAGGGCCCTGAACCGGTCGTCGTTTTTTTTCTTCTCCTCGAAGGGGCCGCTTCCCGCCAGGATCTCTGCCCTCCGATGTTCCAGGGCTGTAATGGACCCCTTCAGCCTCTCCACCGTAGCAGAGACCTCTGCTCTCCTTAAGGCAGGGAGCTTGTTCTTCGTCATGATTCGTGCTCCCTTCAACTCCTCCCGGAGTCCCCTCAGCTGTTTGGCGGCCCTCCTCGTATTCGCAGAGGTGTGCTGTGGATGCGGGAGCCATAGGTGGTGACAGGCTCCCCGCCGCCTTGGAGCCCAGATGTTGGGGGGCTCCACGCCGCACCTCCACTGGCCGCCTCTCCTCCTCTTCGGGAGGTCCCGGCCTCAGGGGTCTTGGTCCCTGGGTCTTGCGGCCCCCGAGTGCTTTTTCCTCGCCATCCTCCCTGGGACTGGCTAGATGGTTGTAACGAATGGAAGCGGAGGCAGAGGTGGTGAAGTTCACATTCGTATTTATTTTTTAATGTGGAACCTCGAGACCGCGATCCGGGGGGCTCCGAAGGAGGCGTAACTAGTGAGCCCCGGGTACCTGTAGTAAGGCCCCTCGAACAGGACCAGAATGGAATACCCGGAGGACACAGGTGCTACCTTCAGTTAGACCCCGGACACGTGGCAGCTGTCCCAGAGGGACCAAAAGGGTAACAAGTATTTACAGAGTCCGTGAAGGGTTCTTGACGGAGAAGGGTAAGGTCCTGGTCCAGAACGGATGGTAGAAGGCTGGCTTCAGTGACCTTGTCACGGTCCACGGGTACGGATGGCTGATGGCGGAACGGGATGACACTTGCGCCAGTAATAGCCGAGATTGTCCAGATTTAGCCAGATACGGGTTAGCAATGATCTGAGGAGACAAACAGTATCAGCGAAGCACAGAGACTGCAGACGCAGCGCAGACAGAACAGGAACAGAACCGGATGTAGCAATGATAGAACACGTTGCTCCGGCACTCCCCTAATGGTGGAGTGACCAGATATAGTACTGAGTGCGCAGCCATTGGATAATTAGCTATTTCAAAAGATGCACGCTGCCCCTTTAAGAGAGGCGGTGGGCGCGGCCTCGCGTCCTAAGCCGACTGTCTGGAGGCCTGCCAGCAGCGTGCCAGGAAGTGGAGAAGGACTCAGGACGCCGGAGAGCAGATGGGACAGGAGACCCCAGCCCACGCACAGACCGCCGCAGGGGGACAGCCCGAGGAACAGGTGAGTGAGCAGAACGGAGTGCAGAGGCAGCGCTGGGACCGGGTTGTAACAGTATCCCCCTCTTTACTCCCCTCTTTTTCAAGCCTGCGTGAAATCTTTTAAGAAGAAGAGGGGCCTGGATGTTCTCTTTAGGCTCCCAAGACCTCTCCTCAGGACCAAAACCCTTCCAGTCCACCAGGTAATAGATCCTACCTCTTACTCGCTTAGAGGCCAAAATATGTTTTACCTCAAAAAACATCATCCTCAGAGACCGGATCAGGAGTGGTACCCGGGTCCTTAAAAAAGGAGCTCAACACTACTGGTTTGAGGAGGGAAACATGAAAGGAGTTAGGTACTCTTAGAGAATTTAGGCAATTTCAGTTTATAAGAGACCGGGTTGATCTGTCTCAAAACTTCAAAGGGACCAATGAAACGGGGACCCAATTTGTACGATGGTAACTTCAGACGGATGTACTTGGAGGAGAGCCATACCTTGTCTCCTGGACGAAAGATGGGGGCCTCCAAACGTCTTTTGTCCGCATGCGTTTTCATACGTTGAGAAGCTTTCTCCAAAGCCGACCTGGTCTCTCTCCAAATGTCTGAGAAATTCTTTGACAAGGTATCGACTGCTGGAACATCCGACAATCCGAGACAGGAAGAGGAATTCCGGGTTGCAGTCCAAACACAATCTGAAAGGGAGACTTTCCAGAAGATTCACTTACTTGATTGTTGTAGGAGAATTCCGCCCAGG
This sequence comes from Oophaga sylvatica, assembly GCA_033576555.1. NCBI lineage: Eukaryota > Metazoa > Chordata > Amphibia > Anura > Dendrobatidae > Oophaga > Oophaga sylvatica. The sequence goes on from JARQOD010006321.1 coordinate 33,493, forward strand.
GCAGTAATTCTACCCAGTCATTATGATGAGCGTTGACGAAGTGACGCAGGTATCCAGCCAGGATTTGATTGATCCTCTCCACTTGCCCATTAGACTGGGGATGATATGCAGAAGAAAAATCTAGTTCAATTTTTACCATTTTACAGAGTCCTCTCCAGAACTTAGAGGTGAACTGGACGCCCCTGTCGGACACGATGTGGAGAGGAAATCCATGTAGACGAAAGATGTGCTGGATGAAGTGAGTGGCCAGTTCTGGAGCAGACGGGAGGCCAGATAGCGGAACGAAGTGAGCCATTTTAGAGAAGCGGTCCACCACAACCATACCACTGAGCAGCCAGAAGAGATGGGAAGATCCGTGATGAAATCCATCGCGATGTGCTGCCAGGGAGCGGACGGAATCGGAAGAGGCAAAAGCCTGCCGGCTGGTAGATGTTTAACAGTTTTGTTACGAGCACATGAAGGACATGCTGCGACGAACTCTGGATATCCTTGACCATGGTAGGCCACCAGTAATACCGGGAGATGAGTTGCTGCGTCTTTTTCTGACCAGCATGGCCAGCCAACTTAGAAGAATGACCCCAGCGCAGAACACGAGTACGGTCAGAAGCAGACACGAAAGTCTTCCCAGGAGGAAGCCGGGCCAGATCAGTGGAGGCAACAGGGGACTAACCTAGAAGGTTCAATAATGTGCTGAGGTTCCTCCTCCAGTTCAGGAGGCAAGAAGGCACTAGAGAGTGCGTCTGCCTTGATGTTCTTGTCAGCTGGACGGAAATGAAGTACAAAATTGAAACGGGCAAAAAATAATGCCCAACGGGCCTGACGGGGATTCAGTCTTAACCCCTTACTGCCATCGGACGTACTATCCGTCCATGGTACCTGGGCCCGTATGACCATGGACGGGATAGTACGTCTCGTGCGATCGGACGCGCTCCCTGGGGGAGCGCAGCCGATCGCGGCCGGGTGTCAGCTGATTATCACAGCTGACACCCATGACTGTGTGTCAGGAGCGGTCACGGACCGCTCCGGACATTAACCCCTTGCACACCGCGATCAAACATGATCGCGGTTGTACTGGGGGCACAGGGGAGGATCGCGCAGGGTGGGGGCTCCCTGCGCGCCCCCTGAGACCCTCAGAGCAGCGCGATGTGATCGCGCTGTTCTGAGGGCTTCCTCCCTCCAGGACCCGGATCCAAGATGGCGCCGGGGTCCTGGAGGGAGGCGGCTACCTCAGTGCCTGCTGAGGGCAGGCACTGAGAAGCCTGCTGCACTGCCTGAGCGATCGCTGGTGTGACAGAGTGCTGTGCACACTGTCACACCAGCGATCTGATAAAATACTGTGATGTCCCACCCTGGGACAAAGTAAAAAAGTTAAAAAAATAAAAATAAACATGTTTTAAAAAAAAATCCAAAATAAATAAAAAAATATATATATATTCCCCAATAAATTCACTTCTTCCTGTAAATAAAAAAAACAAAGCAATAAAAGTACACATATTTGGTATCGCCGCGTCCGTAACGACCCCCCTATAAAATTGTCCCACTAGTTAACCCCTTTAGTGAACCCCTTAAAAAAAAAAAAAAAAAACGAAGCAAAAAATCAATGCTTTATCATCATACCGCCGAACAAAAAGTGGAATAACACGCGATCAAAAAGACCGATATAAAAAAACATGGTACTGCTGAAAACGTCATCTTGTCCCGCAAAAAACAGCCATCATACAGCATCATCAGCGAAAAAATAAAAAAGTTATAGCTCGCAGAATAAAGCGATGCAAAAATAATTATTTTTTATATAAAATTGTTTTTATTCTATAAAAGCGCCAAAACATGAAAAAATGATATAAATGAGGTATCGCCATAATCGTACTGACCCGAAGAATAAAACTGCTTTATCAATTTTACCACACGCGGAACGGTATAAACGCCTCCCCAAAAGAAATTCATGAATTGCGGATTTTTGTTCATTCTAACCTCCAAAAATCGAAATAAAAAGCGATCAAAAAACGTCACGTGCTCAAAAATGGTACCAATAAAAACGTCAACTCGTCCCGCAAAAAATAAGACCTCACATGACTCTGTGGGCCAAAATATGCAAAAATTATAGCTCTCAAAATGTGATGATGCAAAAAACTATTTTTGCAATAAAAGCGTCTTTTAGCGTGACAGCTGCCAATCATAAAAACCCGCTATAAATAGTAAATCAAACCCCCTTTATCACCCCTTAGTAAGGGAAAAATAATAAAATTAAAAAAAAGTATTTATTTCCATTTTCCCATTAGGGTTAGGGTTAGGGTTGCGGCTAAAGTTAGGGTTAGGGTTGGCGCTAAAGTTAGGATTAGGGTTAGGGTTGGGATTAGGGGTGTGTTAGGGTTAGGTTTGTGGTTAGGGTTGGGACTAGGGTTAGGGGTGTGTTGGGGTTAGGGTTGGAGTTAGAATTGGGGGGTTTCCGCTGTTTAGGCACATCAGGGGCTCTCCAAATGTGACATGGCGTCTGATCTCAATTCCAGCCAATTCTGCGTTGAAAAAGTCAAACGGTGCTCCTTCACTTCTCAGCTCTGCCATGCGTCCAAACAGTAGTTTATCCCCACATATGGGGTATCAGCGTACTCTGGACCCAAGAGTTATTGTGCAATTTGTCCTATTTCTTCTGCTACCCTTGGGAAAATAAAAAACTGGGGGCGAAAATATCATTTTTGTACAAAAAAAAATATTTTTTTGTTTTTACGGCTGTACATTATAAACTTCTGTGAAGCACTTGGGGCTTCATAGCGCTCACCACACATCTAGATAAGTTCCTTGTGGGGTCTATTTTCCAAAATGGGGTCACTTGTTGGGGATTTCCACTGTTTAGGCGCATCAGGGGCTCTCCAAATGCGACATGACGCCCCCAGACCATTCCATCAAAGTCTGCAATCCAAAACGTCACTACTTCCCTTCCGAGCCCCAACGTGTACCCATACAGTAGTTTTCTCCCACATATTGGATATCAGCGTACTCAGGACAAATTGGACAACAACTTTTGGGGTCCAATTTCTCCTGTTACCCTTGTAAAAATAAAATATTGGGGCAAAAAAATCATTTTTGCAAAAAAAAAAAGGATTTTTTATTTTTACGGCTGTGCGTTATAAACTTCTGTGAAGCACTTCGGGGTTCAAAGTGCTCACCACACATCTAGACAAGTTCCTTGTGGGGTCTATTTTCCAAAATGGGGTCACTTGTGGGGGGTTTCCACTGTTTAGGCGCATCAGGGGCTCTCCAAATGCGACATGACGCCCCCAGACCATTCCATCAAAGTCTGCAATCCAAAACGTCACTACTTCCCTTCCGAGCCCTGACGTGCGCCCATACAGTAGTTTTCTCCCACATATTGGGTATCAGCGTACTCAGGACAAATTGGACAACAACTTTTGGGGTCCAATTTCTCCTGTTACCCTTGTGAAAATAAAATATTGGGGGCAAAAAAATCATTTTTGTAAAAAAAAAAAAGATTTTTTATTTTTACGGCTGTACGTTATAAACTTCTGTGAAGCACTTCGGGGTTCAAAGTGCTCACCACACATCTAGATAAGTTCCTTGTGGGGTCTATTTGCCAAAATGGGGTCACTTGTGGGGGGTTTCCACTGTATAGGTGCATCAGGGGCTCTCCAAATGTGACATGACGCCCCCAGACCATTCCATCAAAGTCTGCAATCCAAAACGTCACTACTTCCCTTCCGAGCCCTGACGTGCGCCCATACAGTAGTTTTCTCCCACATATTGGGTATCAGCGTACTCAGGACAAATTGGACAACAACTTTTGGGTTCCAATTTCTTCTGTTACCCTTGTGAAAATAAAATATTGGGGACGAAAAAATCATTTTTGTAAAAAAAAAAAAGATTTTTTATTTTACGGCTGTACGTTATAAACTTTAGTGAAACACCTGGGGGTTAAAAGTTCTCACCACACATCTAGATAAGTTCCTTGAGGGGTCTAGTTTCCAAAATGGCTCATTTATGGGGGTTTCCACTGTTTAGGCAGATCAGGAGCTCTCCAAACACGACATGGCGTCCAGCCAATTCTGCGTTGAAAAAGTCAGACGGCGCTCCTTCCCTTCCAAACTCTGCCATGCACCCAAACAGTGGTTTACCCCCACATATGGGGTATCAGCGCACTCAGGACAAATTGCACAATAACTTTTGGAGTCTTGTTACCCTTGGAAAAATAAAAATTGGGGTGAAAAGATCATTTTTGTGGAAAAAATATGATTTTTAAATTTTACGGCTCTACGTTATAAACTTGTGTGAAGCACTTGGGGGTTCAAATTGCTCACCAAAGATCTAGAAAAGTTCCTTAGGGGGTCTAGTTTCCAAAATGGGGTCATTTGTGGGGGGTTTCCACTGTTTAGGCACATCAGGGGCTCTCCAAATGCAACATGGCATCCAATCTCAATTCCAGCCAATTTTGGTTGGAAAAAGTCAAATGGTGCTCCTTCCATTCCGAGCTCTGCCGTGCGCCCAAACAGTGGTTCCCACCCACATATGGGGTATCAGCGTACTCAGGACAAATTGGACAACAACTTATGTGGTCCAATTTCTCCTGTTACCCTTGAGAAAATAAAAAATTAGTGACTAAAAGATAATTTTTGTGGGAAAAAAATAGGATTTTTTATTTTCATGCCCGGGCATTATAAACTTGTGTGAAGCACTTGGGGGTTCAAAGTGCTCACCAAAGATCTAGATAAGTTCCTTAGGGGGTATAGTTTCCAAAATGGGGTCACTTGTGGGGGGTTTCCACTGTTTAGGCTCATCTGGGGCACTGCAAACGGAACATGACCCCCATCAACGTCTGCATTCCAAAACGTTACTACTTCCTTTCCAAGCCCTGCCGTGCACCCAAACAGTTTCCCCCCCCACATATGGGGTATCAGCGTACTCAGGACAAATTGGACAACAACTTTTGGGGTCCAATTTCCTTGGGAAAATTCAAAAATTTGGGACTAAAAAATCATTTTTGTGGAAAATTGTTTTTTTTTTTTTCACACCCAGGCATTATAAGCTTTTGTGAAACACTTGGGGGTTCAAAGTGCTCACAACAGATCTAGATAAGTACCTTAGGGGGTCTAGTTTCCAAAATGGTGTCACTTGTGGGGGTTTCCACTGTTTAGGCGCATCAGGGGCTCTCCAAACACGACATGGCGTCCAATCTCAATTCCAGCCAATTTTAGTTTGAAAAAGTCAAACGGCGCTCCTTCCCTTACGAGCTCTGCCGTGTGCCCAAACAGTGGTTTTCCCCCACATATTGGGTATTGGCGTACTCAGGAGAAATTGCATAACAACCTTATCTGTCCATTTTCTCCTTTTACCCTTGTGAAAATAAAAAAAAAGTTTGTAAAAGATCATTTTTGTGGCTAAAAAGTTAAATATTCATTTTTTCCTTCCACGTTGCTTTAGTTCCTGTGAAGCACCTGAAGGGTTAATAATCTTCTTGAATGTGGTTTTGAGTACCTTGAGGGGTGCAGTTTTTAGAATGGTGTCACTTTTGGGTATTTTCTGCCATATAGACCCCTCAAAGTGACTTCAAATGAGAGGTGGTCCCTAAAAAAAATGGCTTTGTAAATTTTGTTGTAAAAATGAGAAATCGCTGGTCAACTTTTAACCCTTATAACTTCCTAACAAAAAAAAATTTTGGTTCCAAAATTGTGCTGATGTAAAGTAGACATGTGGGAAATGTTATTTCTTAACTATTTTGTGTGATATATTTCTCTGTTTTAAGGGAATAAAAATTCAAAGTTTGAAAATTGCAAAATTTTAAAAATTTTCGCCATATTTGCGTTTTTTTCAAAAATAAACGCAAGTTATATCGAAGAAATTTTACTTCTAACGTGAAGTACAATATGTCACGAGAAAACAATCTCAGAATCGCGAAGATCCGTTGAAGCGTTCCAGAGTTATAACCTCATAAAGAGACAGTGGTCAGAATTGTAAAAATTGGCCCGGTCATTAACGTGCAAACCACCCTTGGGGGTGAAGGAATAGTGTTGAGCATTCCGATACCGCAAGTATCGGGTATCGGCCGATATTCGCGTTATCGGAATTCCGATACTTAATTCCGATACTTTTTCCATATCGTATACCGGAATCGGAAGTTCCCATAATTCTTTGAGAGGCAATGTGATTTTAGTCAGCCAATGAGGAATCCTACGAAGTGTGGGCACATCCTGTAATGATGCGGTCATCTTAACTAATGGCATGGCTGTGATTGGCTGCTGAAATGATGTCAGAATGCACTATAAAAGGCGCCGCAGCCATTTTAGCGTCACTGTGCTGTGAACTCAGTTAGGGACAGAACGCTGCTGTGCTGATCTGAGGGACAGTTAGATATTGCGATTTTGTGTACTACTGTGCTTGAGGCAGGCTAGTTTACCAACCGCTGTGTAAAGCTTCATTTTGCCAGTGTTGTTTTAACAGCTCTGTGCAAGGTGTGTGTGTGACAGTGCAGGTGACGCTGCAGTTTGCTCTGCATCCACCGCTGTTTGTAGGCATCTGCACGTGTCACTTTTTTTTTTTTTTTTTTATTTTATTTAGTGGAATTGGTGCAGCTCCATTATATTAGAAAAAAATCAAATCTATTAGTGTGACGTGCTTCCATCCGTATACAATACATTGGTTGCAAACACTATAGAAGTACAGAAAGGAGCTTTTCACAGATGTGGACAGTTGTGTTTCAGTGTTCACTTCAGTCTGTGTTTTTTACTTTTTTGAGTGCAGATCACGCTCCAGTTACATGTTCAAGCACTGCTGCTTGTACTCTGCTGAGCGTGTCTCAGTGGCTCATCCTTTTCATTTATCTCCAATTGGTTCTGCTACATTCCATTTAAAATAAATCTAATCTATTAGTGTGACGCGCTTCCATCCGTATACAATACATTGGTTGCAAACACTATAGAAGTACAGAAAGGAGCTTTTCACAGATTGTGGACAGTTGTGTTTCAGTGTTCACTTCAGTCTGTGTTTTTTACTTTTTTGAGTGCAGATCACGCTCCAGTTACATGTTCAAGCACTGCTGCTTGTACTCTGCTGAGCGTGTCTCAGTGGCTCATCCTTTTCATTTATCTCCAATTGGTTCTGCTACATTCCATTTAAAAAAAATCTAATCTATTAGTGTGACGCGCTTCCATCCGTATACAATACATTGGTTGCAAACACTATAGAAGTACAGAAAGGAGCTTTTCACAGATTGTGGACAGTTGTGTTTCAGTGTTCACTTCAGTCTGTGTTTTTTACTTTTTTGAGTGCAGATCACGCTCCAGTTACATGTTCAAGCACTGCTGCTTGTACTCTGCTGAGCGTGTCTCAGTGGCTCATCCTTTTCATTTATCTCCAATTGGTTCTGCTACATTCCATTTAAAATAAATCTAATCTATTAGTGTGACGCGCTTCCATCCGTATACAATACATTGGTTGCAAACACTATAGAAGTACAGAAAGGAGCTTTTCACAGATTGTGGACAGTTGTGTTTCAGTGTTCACTTCAGTCTGTGTTTTTTACTTTTTTGAGTGCAGATCACGCTCCAGTTACTGTTCAAGCACTGCTGCTTGTACTCTGCTGAGCGTGTCTCAGTGGCTCATCCTTTTCATTTATCTCCAATTGGTTCTGCTACATTCCATTTAAAATAAATCTAATCTATTAGTGTGACGCGCTTCCATCCGTATACAATACATTGGTTGCAAACATATAGAAGTACAGAAAGGAGCTTTTCACAGATTGTGGACAGTTGTGTTTCAGTGTTCACTTCAGTCTGTGTTTTTTACTTTTTTGAGTGCAGATCACGCTCAGTTACATGTTCAAGCACTGCTGCTTGTACTCTGCTGAGCGTGTCTCAGTGGCTCATCCTTTTCATTTATCTCCAATTGGTTCTGCTACATTCCATTTAAAATAAATCTAATCTATTAGTGTGACGCGCTTCCATCCGTATACAATACATTGGTTGCAAACACTATAGAAGTACAGAAAGGAGCTTTTCACAGATTGTGGACAGTTGTGTTTCAGTGTTCACTTCAGTCTGTGTTTTTTACTTTTTTGAGTGCAGATCACGCTCCAGTTACTTGTTCAAGCACTGCTGCTTGTACTCTGCTGAGCGTGTCTCAGTGGCTCATCCTTTTCATTTATCTCCAATTGGTTCTGCTACATTCCATTTAAAATAAATCTAATCTATTAGTGTGACGCGCTTCCATCCGTATACAATACATTGGTTGCAAACACTATAGAAGTACAGAAAGGAGCTTTTCACAGATTGTGGACAGTTGTGTTTCAGTGTTCACTTCAGTCTGTGTTTTTTACTTTTTTGAGTGCAGATCACGCTCCAGTTACTTGTTCAAGCACTGCTGCTTGTACTCTGCTGAGCGTGTCTCAGTGGCTCATCCTTTTCATTTATCTCCAATTGGTTCTGCTACATTCCATTTAAAATAAATCTAATCTATTAGTGTGACGCGCTTCCATCCGTATACAATACATTGGTTGCAAACACTATAGAAGTACAGAAACGGGCCTTTCACAGCTACTGAACATGGGTTTTTAATTTTTAACTAAAATATGTATTTTTTCAAATGACACAAATATAAGTATGTTGAAGAGGAATAGTCCTACATCCATTGTTTGCACAATATTACAGGTGTACATCATGTCCCTTAATCAACAATGTATTATTATATTTATTGTATGCTTTTATTTAAAAGCCAAGAACACAGAAGGATAACCTTCGCACTGCAGCTGTTGTCAAAGTTCAACCACATTATGCACTTCCAACATTGCAGCATTTGAGGCATGATGTGAGTTGGATTGGTCAAAGTTATGGAGTGAGAAGGTTCACCATCAGTACCCTATAGCATAAGTATGCTTTTGTGTTAGCATTTGTGTTAGACATGTGGATATCTGCCATAATATGTCACAATTATTTAGTTACAGATTTGTTACCAACACTAATCATTGAATGGTTTTAAATTTGACGTTTCACTTGTTTACAGCTTAGAAATAAGGGTTGTAGCCTGATATCTATGTGTAGCACTAGCCACTTTAACATGTCATGTTTTTTTAAACATGTGTAGCTAGGTAGCAGTAATTTTTGCCGGACACACAGCAGGGGAACAGCAGGCGTTACTGAACCCCACTATCACTATAGCTTGTGTATTGGTCTGTGGACACGACACTTCTGAGCAGCAACTGGCAGTGTTGTAGCCCAGGGAGTATAGCTCAGGTGGTAGAAAGATGAACATAACAGGAGACATGGAAACGTTGTCAACCAGTTAGTTAATCTGAAACGGACAGGCAAATTCAGGCGAGATCCATGCCTAGTTCATTTTCAGAAAAGTAGCCGTTCTACATTATGTAGGATAGTCGCATGCAACGGTCTGTTAGTACACCACCTGCAGCAGTAAAGACGCGCTCCGATAATACACTGCCAGCAGATCAAGCCCGCACCTCCAATGCATACTGGCTAAGCTCTGGCCATGTATCCAGCTTAGAGACACAAAACTTGAATGGGGAAGAGCCATCTGGGAGTACACTGAGAGGGCAAGACATGTAGTCTGTCACCATCTTACGGAAATGTTGCCTCCTGCTGACTGGAGCCGTCTCGGATGGTGTAGACATTGGTGGCGCTGCCACAAAACTTCGACACATTTGGAACATACTGTTCTTGCCCTGTGCAGAGGCGTGCTTGTGCTCCCTCTTGTTGCAGAGCTGTCTCCACTGCCTCGACGCACAGAGCTGCTTTGTAAATCAGTAGCAGCAGCAGTGCTCTCGGCTGGAATGGAGAACATTATGGATTGCACCAGTGTGTCTTGGTACTTCCGCATTTTACGCTCCGGTTCAACGGTTGTGATGAGGCTTTGTAAGTTGTCCCGGAGGTTAGCGAGGGTCTAGGAGGGTGTACACCCAATAATCAGACGTGGTGTGAATGTGTTTTGATGCGGCGGTCGTTTCTCAG
>JARQOD010006322.1:0-43440 GCA_033576555.1 Oophaga sylvatica
CACTATGACGCCCCCCAAAGCAAATTTTACCCACTTCCCCATGTGAAAATGTAAAATCTGGGGCTAAAGCAAAATTTTGATGAATTTAATGTAATTATTTTTTCTTTACCACCCAGTGGTGTAAAATTATGACAACCTGAGGTGTCAATATGGTCACTGCAACCCTTAGATGAATTCATTGAGAGAATAGTTTGTAAAATGGGGTCACTTATGGGGATTCTGCTATTATGGCACTTTAACCTCTTCCTGACCTGTGACACAGCGTATGTGTCATGAAAGAATCGCGTTCCTGCGGTTCGGGTGAAAAGGTGTCACTGAAAGGTCACCCGACCAGCAGGCACAAGACCCTTTGTGCTTCACCACAGGGGGTTGGCTTAACCCCTGTTTGGCTACGATCGCTCTGATTGGCTGTTAAAAGTGAAACAGTCAATCAGAGCAATCTGTAATATTTCACCAATGAAATTTGGTGAAATATTACAATCCAGCCATGGCCGATGCTGCAATAGCATCGGCCATGGCTGGAGACCGAGATTCGACCACCACACCGAGTCATGGCAGCGATCGGCCGCCTCCACCGATAGATGGCGACGATCGGTCACCGCCGTCACTAAATGCTCCCCTCCTCCTTGCCTCCGTTGCCCCCACCTTCCGATCCCCCCCTTACTTTCTGACCCCCCCTACTCACCTCTCCCGATCCTCCAATGTCCCTGGATCCGTCCAGGCATCCGTCCGGGATGTTTCATGGGTGCCGCCATGTTGCAAAATGGCGGGCGCATGCGCAGTGTGCCAGCCGGCCGGCGCATGCGCAGTGTGCCCTCCAGAGTTAATAAATTTATTTTGATCACTGTGATAAACTCTCACAGTGGTCAAAATAATAAAAAAAAAATAAACGCCCCATTTATCACCCCCATAGGTAGGGACAAATAAAATAAAAAAAATATATATTTTTTAATCTTTTTATTAGGGTTATGATTATAAGGCTGTGTTCATATTGCGTTATGGCAGTCTGTTAGATGGACTGCGTTACACCGTGGTATAACGCGGTGTAACGCAGTCCGTTAACGCTGCCATTCACCCCCATTTGCGGACACATCGCAACGCATGCCGTAAAGACCATTCCATCAAGTCGGCATTTCAAAACGTCACTACTTCCCTTCCGAGCCCCGACGTGTGCCCATACAGTAGTTTTTCTCCCACATACGTGATATCAGCGTACTCAGGACAAATTGGACAACAAATTTTGGGGTCTAATTTCTCCTGTTACCCTTGGGAAAATAAAAAAATTGGGGACTAAAAGATCATGTGATTTTCTATTTTCATGGCTGGGCCTTATAAACTTCTGTGTAGCCCTTGGGGGTTCAAAGTGCTCACCACACATCTGGATAAGTTCCTTGTCGGGTCTAGTTTCCAAAATGGGGTCACTTGGGGGTTTCTACTGTTTAAGCACATCATGGGCTCTGCAAACGTAACATGACGCCCGCAGACCATTCCATCAAGTCGGCATTTCAAAACGTCACTACTTCCCTTCCGAGCCCCAGCGTGTGCCCGAACAGTGGTTCCCCCCCACATATGGGGTACCAGTGTACACAGGACAAACATTAGAACAACTTTTGGGGTCCAATTTCTCCTGTTACCCTTGTGAAAATAAAAAATTGCGTGTTAAAAAAAATCAGTTTTTGAGGAAAAAAATTATTTTTTATTTTTACGGCTCTGAATTATAAACTTCTGTGAAGCACGTGGGGGTTCAAGGTGCTCACCACACATCTGGATAAGTTCCTTGGGTGGTCTAGTTTACAAAATGGGGTCACTTGTGGGGAGCTCCAATGTTTAGGCACACAGGGACTCTCCAAATGCGACATGGCAACCGTTCCATTCAAAAAGTCAAATGGCGCTCCTTCCCTTCTGAGCCCTGCCCGTGCGCCAAAACAGTGATTTATTTTCACATATGAGGTATCGGTGTACTCAGGAGAAATTGCCCAACAAATTTTGGGATCCATTTTATCCTGTTGACCATGTAAAAATGAAAAAATTGATGCTAAAAGAAAATTTTTGTGGGAAAAATTAAAATGTCCATTTTTTCCTTCCACATTGCTTTAGTTCCTGTGAAGCACCTGAAGGGTTAATAATCTTCTTGAATGTAGTTTTGAGTTGCTTGAGGGGTGCAGTTTTTATTATGGTGTCACTTTGGGGTATTTTCTGCCATAAAGACCCCTCAAAGTGACTTCAAATGTAAGGTGGTCCCTAAAAAAAATGGTTTTGTAAATTTTGCTGTAAAAATGAGATATCGCTGGTCAACTTTTAACCCTTGTAACTTCCTAACAAAAAAATTTTTTTTTCCAAAATTGTGCTGATGCAAAGTAGATATGTGGGAAATGTTATTTATTAACTATTTTGTGTCACATAACTCTCTGGTTTAACAGAATAAACATTTAAAATTTGAAAATTGTGAAATTTTCAAAATTTTCAACAAGTTTCCATTTTTTTCACAAATAAATGCAAAAATTATCTACCTAAGTTTACCACTAACATGAAGCCCAATATGTCACGAAAAAACATTCTCAGAATCGCTAGGATCCGTTGAAGCATTCCTGAGTTATTACCTCATAAAGGGACACTGGTCAGAATTGCAAATAATGGCAAGGTCATGAAGGGTTAAGGGCTTTCACAGTAGGTCATTGCACCAGCAAACCATAACAGTAAAATCTGGTATGATATGGCACTCCTTCTCTTCTGAGCTTTGCACTGTGCCAGAAAAGTATTTCCCAACTACATGTAGGGCATTGGCGTGCTCACTTGTGATTGGATTCCACTATTTAGGCACATTAAGAGCTCTACAAACGCGACATGAAACCTGCAGACCATTTCATAAAAGTCTGCTTTCCAAAATGTCACTCCTTCCTTTCTTAGTCATGCCCTGCGCCCAAACAGTAGTTTTTCCCCACAGATATTCTATCTGCATAGTCAGGAGAAATTGCACAACAAATTTTTGATTCAATTTTTCCTATCACCCTTGTGAAAATAAAAAAATTGGGGCTAAAATAACTTTTTTGTTGGAAAATTTTTATTTTTTTATTTTCACAGCTTAACATTTTAAACTTCTGTGAAACAACTGGGGTTTCAAAGTGCTCACCTCACATGTAGATACATTCCTTGAGGGGTCTAGTTTCCACTGTTTAGGCACATTATTGGCTCTCTAAAGGTACATGGTGTCTGCTAATGAATCCAGCACATTTTGTTTTCAAAAAGTCAAATGGCACTCCTTCCCTTTCGAGCTTTGCTGTGCGCTCAAACAGTAGTTTTACCCCACATATGAGATATCAGCTTACTAAGGAGAAATTGCACAACAAATTTTATGGTGCAATTGTCCTCATTCCTTTATGAAAATAAAAATATTATGGCTAAAATAACATTTTTTGGGGAAATATTGATTTTTTTATTTTCACAGTTCAACGTTATAAACTTCTATGAAGCACCTGGGTGTTCAAGGTGCTCACTAGACATTTAGATACATTTCTTTAGGGGTCTAGTTTCCAAAATGGCATCACTTGTGGGGATTTTCCACTGTTTAGGCACATCAAGGGCTCTCCAAATGCGACATGGCGTCTGCTAATGATTCCAGTCAATTTTACATTCAAAAATTCACACATTGCTTCTTCTATTCAGAGCTCTGACATGAACCCAAAAAAGTCATTTTCCCGCACATTTGGAGTATCGGTGTACTCGGGAGAAATTGCACAATTTTTAGGGTTCATTTTTCCTGTTACCCTTGTGAAAATAAAAAAAATTGGGATTAAAAGAACATTTTTGTGGAAAAAATGTGTTTTTTTTATTTTTACAGCTCAACATTATAAACCTCTGTGAAACATCTTGGAGTTCAAGGTGCTCACCACACATCTAGATAAGTTCCATGTTGTGCCTAGTTTCCAAAATGTTGTCACTTGTGGGGGGTTTTCATTATTTAGGCACATCAATGGCCCTCCAAACGGGACATGGCTTCTGCTTGTGATTCCAGCTAATTTTGCGTTCAAACAGTCAAGCTGTGTTCCTTCCCTTCTGAGCCCTGACATATGCCAAAACAGTAATTTCCACCCAAATATGGAGTTTTTGAATGGTCAGGAAAAATTGCACAACAAATTTTGGTGCCCTTCTCCTGTTAACCTTGTAAAAATTAAAAAAGGGTCTTAATAATGTTTTTGTGAAAAAAGCTAAATGTTAATTTTTTCATTCCACATTGTAAAATTTTCTGTGAAGCACCCGGAGGGTTAGCTCAAATTCAGCTAAAGTGTATTGCAATGTACTGACCTAGTAATACTAGCTGTCACCAATCAGAGACCAGCAGCTGATGTCAGCGTGCACGAGACAAGGGTCGCATGACAGTGACGTCATGTGCTCCCATTATACCCTGAAGTCAGTTGCGAACTTCAGAAGGAGAGGCCGCACATATACCAGGTTGCAGAATACGTATAGAATCACTGCACACGTTTTAAGGCATATATTATGCTTAAATGAATTTTTATTTGACACTGATATGAACAAAAAAAGGAGGGTTTTTTTTGTGACGACTTGACGTTTCGGCCAACACAGTGGCCTTTATCAAAAAGTCGCTGAAAAAGACAGAATGAATGCTTGTCAATAATTTACAATATTTACAATATTTACATAGGTAGTAAATAACATCCAAAGGAAAATATGCGCCATGCTTGATCATTGACAGATACAATGGGACAAAATGGCTGCCCAGGACATATAAAACAAAGAGAACAAAGAACACATGTATACAATGAGGACAAAAAGGGGGAGCGTCGGGTGGTCTTGTGACCGGAAATGAGGTCATGGAGTTGGTGCTTGCGCACTAAGTCCGATCTGGGACTTGTACTACAATCGCAGCTTAAGTGAGGGCTGCAGGAGCTTGGGTAGAGCGGTGCTTGCGTGATTAAAGAGGCAGTGTATCCTCACCGAGCGTCATCTCATGAAGGAACCTACTTGTGGAGAACCTTTATGAATTTATGTAGAGCGACAAAATGTGTAATATATGTTAATAATGCCTGATGTTAATAATTCCCCCTTCCCCTTCTTTCCTTTTGTATTACTTTTTAAGTTTTTGGTTTGGACTCCTACCATGTGTTTGTATATAATTAACAAACCCTCTTCCACATATGAGCGTCTGACGTCCCGGATTCCTCGCTCAGCCTCAGACCAGACACAGCGGTGTCTGCTGCTCCCACTGAACCACCGATGCTTGTGAGTAACCGTTAAGCACCAGCGCTTAACTCTTCACTAACCCCTCATTCCCTGATCAATGCCTGATCGTCTTTCCTTTTAGCCCCAAGTGCACTGAACCACCAATGCTTGTGAGTACATGATAAGCACTAGCGCTTAGACTCCCTGTTAATTCAAAATCCTGCACCCGTGCCTGAAATCAATGTTATTGTCCCCTTCTTTTCCCTTTTCAGCCCCAAGCACACTGAATCACCTATGCTTGTAAGTACATTTGCAGCACTGACGCAGTCATCTTTATTTTTGATTCATATATTAACCTCATCACGTCATATTGTCTCCATCTTTCCAGCCCCAAGCAAATAGCAGGACATCATTCCCCTGGACCTCAATTGGATATCTAAGCGTGTTATACACAGGACTTACTTGGTAACAGTAGTTGTCTTTATACATTCACTACTTCTCTTGACCTTGCTCCACACCTCTACTTAACTAGATATACATGGGCATTTCTTTATAATCTGTGATATGGAATATGGTGTGTTGTTTCACTGGAGTCCTCACTAGATCATGGAAATTCACTTTACCTAATCTTACCTTCCTACAGTTCTACCTGTGTAATAACTGTACATTTTTCCATCTCCATATGCAGGACATACCGCGCGTTAAGATATTTGACAGTATCACTTGATATATGAACTCTGACACATCATTTTTCAAAGGGTATGTTCCTATTTGTATTGCTATTACTGTACTGTGACATCCTTTTATACCCCTATTGGTGATACCCCTTTTTGTCCTCATTGTATACATGTTTTCTTTGTTCTCTTTGTTTTATATGTCCTGGGCAGCCATTTTGTCCCATTGTATCTGTCAATGATCAAGCATGGCGCATATTTTCCTTTGGATGTTATTTACTACCTATGTAAATATTGTAAATATTGTAAATTATTGACAAGCATTCATTCTGTCTTTTTCAGCGACTTTTTGATAAAGGCCACTGTGTTGGCCGAAACGTCAAGTCGTCACAAAAAAAAACCCTCCTTTTTTTGTTCATATCAGTGTCAAATAAAAATTCATTTAAGCATAGTATATGCCTTCAAACGTGTGCAGTGATTCTATACGTATTCTGGATTCTGGGATATCAAAATCCCTTTTCACTTGCACCGTATCTATCTACTATTAGTTGAGTGCTAGCCATCCTCTCCATATACTACGTTTATTTTGGTTATCAGCACCAACAATTTTATCCATGTCCTCAGAAACCTTCATGTATGACGATACTTTGGGATCCACGATCCTTTCCAGAATCAGATCTGGCACCGATTTTTTGCACATCCCAAATAAGGATATTAAAACAAGAAACTGAGAAAAAGAGGCTTATAGCCTACGACTTACACTGTGCCACCCTTGGAGAATATCATAAACAAGGAAAGATACCTCGTGGACTACGGAGCAATCTTCAACCAACTCTTTTTTCAGATAATCCTCAATACTGTGCCATCTTCCAGAAAATTCTCAACAAATGTTCCTTTGACATCATTTACTTACTATTGAATATCTTCAGGAAGCCATCAAAGAAACCGAAGCCAAAATCTCTACTATAGAAACTCAGTTGACAGCTACTCTCAACAGCACTGAATTCAACACTTTAAAAAACAAAATTGATTCCATTCTACAGACACATCAGAAGAATCTAGAAGAGAGAAAACGGACTAAGTTTCAATACGACACTGAAGATTACCTGAACAACAGAGTTTACAGATGGGAAGACCCAGCCCCAAGATGCTACCAGAACAGATCACGCCGACAAAGAGGTTACACGGCCTCCGGGGGATCCTCTTCTGCGGGGGGCTCATTACCGGGATCCGGGAGAGACACTGGTGGAGCTTCCAGCTCAAGAGCGGCTTTTTTAGGCCAAAGCACGCGCCAACCAGGCGGTCGAGGAAGAGGAGAACAACATCGCCAGATGATCCTTCGCTCACAGGTAGGGGTCCAAATTTAGTGGTTAACATTTCTGAGTACTCTCTTTCTCCCACAGAACTTAAAGTATTGAACCTGGGCCTTTCCTTTTGTCCGACACCTAATTGGAATGCTTTCCAATTAGAAAAGGACTTGCAACTTTTCTACCGTAACATTAGACTTAAGGTACATTTTGAGAATATTCCCGCACGCCCGACCAACGCCTTAGGCACAGTCCCTGACTCTAGCGTTGGTCCACTTTTAAGCATCCAAAATATGGGTCTTAGGAATCCCAGTAATTTCATGCCTCCAAAAACCTATCACGCCGTTGAGACCTTTATAGACCTCCTTGACAAAGAGATCAAAAGTACAATTCATGACCAGAGATTGGGTCTACTCCCGGTCCGCCATAATTTGACCTCCACCGAGAAACAGGCTTTGAAAGCCCTCAAGAAAAACCCCAACATCGTCATAAAACACGCGGACAAGGGTGGCTCAATCGTGGTCATGAACAAGAGCCAATACATCACGGAAATTAAGAGACAACTCTCTGACACCAATACTTACAGGTTAATTCAATCTGACCCCACATCCAACATTCATAGGAAGATTGATCACATTCTGGATAAACACCTGCAACTTAACACCATAGACTCTAAGACTAAGACGTTTCTCACCAACCTACACCTCATTACTCCTGTGTTGTACATCCTCCCGAAAATTCACAAAAATCTACAGAATCCACCTGGACGCCCAATTGTGGCCTCCATCGATTCCATCCTAAATCCACTGTCTATTTTCTTAGAGAAACTGCTAACACCTTACACTCACTCCACAAGATCATTCATCCTAGATACAGGTGATTTTTTGAATAAAATTCACACTCTGGACTCTGTTGAGTCCTCTAGTATTCTATGCACACTCGATGTCAACAGCTTGTACACATCCATTACCCATGATAAGGGCATCCAAGCACTATCGATGACTCTGGATAATGCCAATCTTGAATCCAACGCACATGAACTATGCCTTGAACTCTTGGACTTAGTCCAGAGTGATAATTTCTTCAGATTTGAGAATGATTTCTACATACAATTATGCGGCACCGCAATGGGATCTAATGTAGCTTCAGCTTATGCAAATTTATATGTGGATAAATTCAAACAAGATTACATCTACAGCAACTCATTATTTCAGGAACATGCTCTCACATGGTACCGTTACATAGATGACATCTTCTGTATCTGGCGTGGCGATCAGAACAGCCTTTCCACCTTCTTCAACACAATCAATAGTGTAAATTCACTCTCTCTCATAGCACTGAAACCATAAACTTTCTTGATACCAGAGTCAATAAGGACAGACAAGGCAAACTAACCACCGATATCTATACTAAGCCGACAGATTGTAATAACCTCCTTCGGTACGATAGCTGTCATCCCAGGCCAACTAAACATAGCCTTCCTTGATCGCAGTTTAAAAGGGTTACTAAAATCGTTTCTGATTCCACCACAAGGAATATTAAACTACAAGAAATGTCGGAGAAATTTGCATCCAGACACTACCCATCTTCGCTTCTATCATCTGAGATGTCCAGAGCTATCATGCCCTCAGAAGAGAACAGCAATACTGTCCCCCACAAACCTGTCCGACTTCCGTTTGTGCATAGCCACCATCCCTCCATACAGAGGATTCATAATTTGATCCATAAACATTGGCCTCTTTTATCTAAGGCATATCCCAACATCACTACTTTCAGTAATCCACCACTAATGTGCTTAAGAAGGCCCCAAAATATCAAGGATCACCTTGTCAGAGCCGACATGAGAACAAACATCTCGCCATGCACACGCACATTATCTGGATTAAGACGTACTGGCACTTTTCCATGCTTAAACTGCATGAGCTGTTCTAACATCATTTAGGGCAACGAGGTCATTCATCCATGCACAGGGAAATCCTATCCCATCAAGGATTTCTTTACATGCGAAACTAATTTTGTTGTATACATCATAAAATGCCCGTGTGGGCTACTGTACGTGGGGGAAACAACCCAGGCTATAAGGGACCGCATTTCCAGCCAAAATCTACCATTAGATGTGGCAAAACATGGTTACCACTTCCGGCGCATTTCAAAGAGGCAAAGCATAACATATCCCAACTGAGGTTTCAGATCATTGAAAAAGTGCCAAGACCCAGAAGGGGTGGTAACCATGTCCGCCTACTTAAACAACGCAAAACTTTCTGGATTTACGCCCTCGATACTTTACATCCCAGGGGTCTCAACCGTGAAATGGATTGGCTAACATGATCTACCTTTCCTTCTTTAGAACCACTGAATAATGTCTACTACCACTCTCTAGATTCTCCTTCACTGGCGGTAAGACACCATTTTTTCCCCTTTTCTCCCCCCCCTTATTTTCCAGTTTTCATTAGGGTCTCCAAATATTTTTCCCCCCTTCCCCTTCTTTCCTTTTGTATTACTTTTTAAGTTTTTGGTTTGGACTCCTACCATGTGTTTGTATATAATTAACAACCCCTCTTCTCCAACAGAAGGACTGTTTACCGAATAGTAACACAAACTAGTTTATAGTGAGTTCATTATATGAGTAACTTGAGGCCGTCTAACGCTCCAATAATAATGCAAATCAGTTTACTGCATATTTATCTTCTGCATATATAGCTTGCATGTGTGACTTTGAGGCCGTTGTCTTTAAAAAAAAATTCTCTCTGTTTACATACATGTCATGTGTCTCTCTGTATATATAAAATGCATTAGTGACTAAGAGGCTGCTCAACTCCCCTTTTTTTTCCCAATATGCTGTTTTCCAATATGCTGTGGATCAGTGACTACTATTAGATTTGGCATATGCCCTATATTTATTATAACCATATCCGCATTTTGATACATTGAATTTACTTCAGGTCTACTTTCCATTAGGACATCAGGCATTATTAACATCTATTACACATTTTGTCGCTCTACATAAATTCATAAAGGTACTCCACAAGTAGGTTCCTTCATGAGATGACGCTCGGTGAGGATACACTGCCTCTTTAATCACGCAAGCACCACTCTACCCAAGCTCCAGCAGCCCTCACTTAAGCTGCGATTGTAGTACAAGTCCCAGATCGGACTTAGTGCGCAAGCGCCAACTCCGTGACCTCACTTCCGGTCACATGACCACCCGACGCTCACATATGAGCGTCTGGCGTCCCGGATTCCTCGCTCAGCCTCAGACCAGACACAGCGGTGTTTGCTGCTCCCACTGAACCACCGATGCTTGTGAGTAACCGTTAAGCACCAGCACTTAACTCTTCACTAACCCCTCATTCCCTGATCAATGCCTGATCTTCTTTCCTTTTAGCCCCAAGCGCACTGAACCACCAATGCTTGTGAGTACATGATAAGCACTAGCGCTTAGACTCCCTGTTAATTCCATATCCTGCACCCGTGCCTGAAATCAATGTTATTGCCCCCTTCTTTTCCCTTTTCAGCCCCAAGCACACTGAATCACCTATGCTTGTAAGTACATTTGCAGCACTGATGCAGTCATCTTTATTTTTGATTCATATATTAACCTCATCACGTCATATTGTCTACATCTTTCCAGCCCCAAGCAAATAGCAGGACATCATTCCCCTGCTTTAGATCCAATATGCCTGGACCTCAATTGGAAATCTAAGCGTGCTATACACAGGTCTTACTCGGTATCAATAGTTGTCTTTATACATTCAGTACTTCTCTTGACCTTCCTCCACACCTCTACTTAATTAGATATACATGGGCATTTCTTTATAATCTGTGATATGGAATACGGTGTGTTGTTTCACTGGAGTCCTCACTAAATCATGGAAATTCACTTTACCTAACCTTCCTCCCTACAGTTCTACCTGTGTAATAACTGCACATTTTTCCATCTCCATTTGCAGGACATACCGCGCGTTAAGATATTTGACAGTATCACTTGATATATGAACTCTGACACATCATTTTTCAAAGGGTATGTTCCTATTTGTATTGCTATTACTGTACTGTGACATCCTTTTATACCCCTATTGGTGATCCCCCTTTTTGTCCTCATTGTATACATGTTTTCTTTGTTCTCTTTGTTTTACATGTCCTGGGCAGCCATTTTGTCCCATTGTATCTGTCAATGATCAAGCATGGCGCATATTTTCCTTTGGATGTTATTTACTACCTATGTAAATATTGTAAATTATTGACAAGCATTCATTCTATCTTTTTCAGCGACTTTTTGATAAAGGCCACTGTGTTGGCCGAAACGTCAAGTCGTCACAAAAAAAACCCCTCCTTTTTTTGTTCATACCAGTGTCAAATAAAAATTCATTTAAGCATAATATAAGCCTTCAAACGTGTGCAGTGATTCTATACGTATTCTGGATTCTGGGATATCAAAATCCCTTTTCACTTGCACCGTAGCTATCTACTATTAGTTGAGTGCTAGCCATCCTCTCCATATACTACGTTTTATTTGGTTATCAGCACCAACAATTTTATCCATGTCCTCAGAAACCTTCATGTATGACGATACTTTGGGATCCACCATCCTTTCCAGAATCAGATCTGGCACCGATTTTTTGCACATCCCAAGTAAGGATATTAAAACAAGAGACTGGGAAAAGGAGAAAAAGAGGCTTATAGCCTATGACTTACACTGTGCCACCCTTGGAGAATATCATAAACAAGGAAAGATACCTCGTGGACTACGGAGCAATCTTCAACCAACTCTTTTTTCAGATAATCCTCAATACTGTGCCATCTTCCAGAAAATTCTCAACAAATGTTCCTTTGACATCATTTTACTTACTATTGAATATCTTCAGGAAGCCATCAAAGAAACCAAAGCCAAAATCTCTACTATAGAAACTCAGTTGACAGCTACTCTCAACAGCACTGAATTCAACACTTTAAAAAGCAAAATTTATTCCATTCTACAGACACATCAGAAGAATCTAGAAGAGAGAAAACGGACTAAGTTTCAACGCGACACTGAAGATTACCTGAACAACAGAGTTTACAGATGGGAAGACCCAGCCCCAAGACGCTACCAGAACAGATCATACCGACAAAGAGGTTACACGGCCTCCGGGGGATCCTCTCCTGCGGGGGGCTCATCTCCGGGATCCGGGAGCGACACTGGTGGAGCTTCCAGCTCAAGAGCGGCTTTTTTAGGCCAAAGCACGCGCCAACCAGGCGGTCGAGGAAGAGGAGAACAACATCGCCAGATGATCCTTCGCTCACTGTTAGGGGTCCAAACTTAGTGGTTAACATTTCTGACTACTCTCTTTCTCCCACAGAACTTAAAGTCTTGAACCTGGGCCTTTCCTTTTGTCCGACACCTAATTGGAATGCTTTCCAATTAGAAAAGGACTTGCACCTTTTCTACCATAACATTAGATTTAAGGTACATTTTGAGAATATTCCCGCACGCCCGACCAACGCCTTAGGCACAGTCCCTGACTCTAGCGTTGGTCCACTTTTAACCATCCAAAATATGGGTCTTAGGAATCCCAATAATTTCATTCCTCCAAAAACCTATCACGCCGTTGAGACCTTTATAGACCTCCTTGACAAAGAGATCAAAAGTACAATTCATGACCAGAGATTGGGTCTACTCCCGGTCCGCCATAATTTGACCTCCACCGAGAAACAGGCTTTGAAAGCCCTCAAGAAAAACCCCAACATCGTCATAAAACACGCGGACAAGGGTGGCTCAATCGTGGTCATGAACAAGAGCCAATACATCACGGAAATTAAAAGACAACTCTCTGACACCAATACTTACAGGTTAATTCAATCTGACCCCACATCCAACATTCATAGGAAGATTGATCACATTCTGGATAAACACCTGCAACTTAACACCATAGACTCTAAGACTAAGACGTTTCTCACCAACCTACACCCCATTACTCCTGTGTTGTACATCCTCCCGAAAATTCACAAAAATCTACAGAATCCACCTGGACGCCCAATTGTGGCCTCCACCGATTCCATCCTAAATCCACTGTCTATTTTCTTAGAGAAACTGCTAACACCTTAAACTCACTCCACAAATCATTCATCTAAGATACAGGTGATTTTTTGAATAAAATTCACACTCTGGACTCTGTTGAGCCCTCTAGTATTCTATGCACACTCGATGTCAACAGCTTGTACACATCCATTACCCATGATAAGGGCATCCAAGCACTATCAATGACTCTGGATAATGCCAATCTTGAATCCAACGCACATGAACTATGCCTTGAACTCTTGGACTTAGTCCAGAGGGATAATTACTTCAGATTTGAGAATGATTTCTACATACAATTATGCGGGACCGCAATGGGATCTAATGTAGCTCCAGCTTATGCAAATTTATACATGGATAAATTCAAACAATATTACATCTACAGCAACCCATTATTTCAGGAACATGGTACCGTTACATAGACGACATCTTCTGTATCTGGCGTGGCGATCAGAACAGCCTTTCCACCTTCTTCAACACAATCAATAGTGTCAGAAACAAACTTAAATTCACTCTCTCTCATAGCACTGAAACCATAAACTTTCTTGATACCAGAGTCAATAAGGACAGACAAGGCAAACTAACCACCGATATCTATACTAAGCCGACAGATTGTAACAATCTCCTTCGGTACGATAGCTGTCATCACAGACCAACTAAACATAGCCTTCCTTGATCGCAGTTTAAAAGGGTTACTAAAATCGTTTCTGATTCCACCACAAAGAATATTAGACTACAAGAAATGTCGGAGAAATTTGCATCCAGACACTACCCATCTTCGCTTCTATCATCTGAGATGTCCAGAGCTACCATGCCCTCAGAAGAGAACAACAATACTGTCCCCCACAAACCTATCCGACTTCCGTTTGTGCATAGCCACCATCCCTCCATACAGAGGATTCATAATTTGATCCATAAACATTGGCCTCTTTTATCTAAGGCATATCCCAACATCACTACTTTCAGTAATCCACCACTAATGTGCTTAAGAAGGCCCCAAAATATCAAGGATCACCTTGTCAGAGCCGACATGAGAACAAACATCTCGCCATGCACACGCACATTATCTGGATTAAGACGTACTGGCACTTTTCCATGCTTAAACTGCATGAGCTGTTCTAACATCATTAAGGGCAACGAGGTCATTCACCCATGCACAGGGAAATCCTATCCCATCAAGGATTTCTTTACATGCGAAACTAATTTTGTTGTATACATCATAAAATGCCCGTGTGGGCTACTGTACGTGGGGGAAACAATCCAGGCTATAAAGGACCGCATTTCCAGCCACAAATCTACAATTAGATGTGGCAAAACATGGTTACCACTTCCGGCGCATTTCAAAGAGGCAAAGCATAACATATCCCAACTGAGGTTTCAGATCATTGAAAAAGTGCCAAGACCCAGAAGGGGTGGTAACTATGTCCGCCTACTTAAACAACGCGAAACGTTCTGGATTTACGCCCTCGATACTTTACATCCCAGGGGTCTCAACCGTGAAATGGATTGGCTAACATGATCTACCTTTCCTTCTTTAGAACCACTGAATAATGTCTACTACCACTCTCTAGATTCTCCTTCACTGGCGGTAAGACACCCTTTTTTTTCCCCCTCTTCTCCTCCCCCCCTTTTTTTCCAGTTTTCATTAGGGTCTCCAAATATTTTCCCCCCTTCCCCTTCTTTCATTTTGTATTACTTTTTAAGTTTTTGGTTTGGACTCCTACCATGTGTTTGTATATAATTAACAACCCCTCTTCTCCAATAGAAGGACTGTTTACCTAATAGTAACACAAACTAGTTTATAGTGAGTAACTTGAGGCCGTCTAACGCTCCAATTATAATGCAAACCAGTTTACTGCATATTTATCTTCTGCATATATAGCTTGCATGTGTGACTTTGAGGCCGTTGTCTTTAAAAAAAAATTCTCTCTGTTTACATACATGTCATGTGTCTCTCTGTATATATAAAATGCATTAGTGACTAAGAGGCTGCTCAACTCCCCTTTTTTTTCCCAATATGCTGTTTTCCAATATGCTGTGGATCAGTGACTACTATTAGATTTGGCATATGCCCTATATTTATTATAACCATATCCGCATTTTGATACATTGAATTTACTTCAGGTCTACTTTCCATTAGGACATCAGGCATTATTAACATATATTACACATTTTGTCGCTCTACATAAATTCATAAAGGTTCTCCACAAGTAGGTTCCTTCATGAGATGACGCTCGGTGAGGATACACTGCCTCTTTAATCACGCAAGCACCGCTCTACCCAAGCTCCAGCAGCCCTCACTTAAGCTGCGATTGTAGTACAAGTCCCAGATCGGACTTAGTGCGCAAGCGCCAACTCCGTGACCTCACTTCCGGTCACATGACCACCCGACGCTCACATATGAGCATCTGGCGTCCCGGATTCCTCGCTCAGCCTCAGACCAGACACGGCGGTGTCTGCTGCTCCCACTGAACCACCGATGCTTGTGAGTAACCGTTAAGCACCAGCGCTTAACTCTTCACTAACCCCTCATTCCCTGATCAATGCCTGATCTTCTTTCCTTTTAGCCCCAAGTGCACTGAACCACCAATGCTTGTGAGTACATGATAAGCACTAGCGCTTAGACTCCCTGTTAATTCCATATCCTGCACCCGTGCCTGAAATCAATGTTATTGCCCCCTTCTTTTCCCTTTTCAGCCCCAAGCACACTGAATCACCTATGCTTGTAAGTACATTTGCAGCACTGACGCAGTCATCTTTATTTTTGATTCATATATTAACCTCATCACGTCATATTGTCTCCATCTTTCCAGCCCCAAGCAAATAGCAGGACATCATTCCCCTGGACCTCAATTGGATATCTAAGCGTGTTATACACAGGACTTACTCGGTATCAGTAGTTGTCTTTATACATTCACTACTTCTCTTGACCTTGCTCCACACCTCTACTTAACTAGATATACATGGGCATTTCTTCATAATCTGTGATATGGAATACGGTGTGTTGTTTCACTGGAGTCCTCACTAGATCATGGAAATTCACTTTACCTAATCTTACCTTCCTACAGTTCTACCTGTGTAATAACTGCAAATTTTTCCATCTCCATTTGCAGGACATACCGCGCGTTAAGATATTTGACAGTATCACTTGATAAATGAACTCTGACACATCATTTTTCAAAGGGTATGTTCCTATTTGTATTGCTATTACTGTACTGTGACATCCTTTTATACCCCTATTGGTGATACCCCTTTTGTCCTCATTGTATACATGTTTTCTTTGTTCTCTTTGTTTTATATGTCCTGGGCAGCCATTTTGTCCCATTGTATCTGTCAATGATCAAGCATGGCGCATATTTTCCTTTGGATGTTATTTACTACCTATGTAAATATTGTAAATATTGTAAATTATTGACAAGCATTCTTTCTGTCTTTTTCAGCGACTTTTTGATAAAGGCCACTGTGTTGGCCGAAACGTCAAGTCGTCACAAAAAAAAACTCTCCTTTTTTTGTTCATATCAGTGTCAAATAAAAATTCATTGAAGCATAATATAAGCCTTCAAACGTGTGCAGTGATTCTCTACGTATTCTGGATTCTGGGATATCAAAATCCCTTTTCACTTGCACCGTATCTATCTACTATTAGTTGAGTGCTAGCCATCCTCTCCATATACATATACCAGGTTGGACGTAGCGTGTCATATACCAGGATGAGAGAGCCATATACCAACAGCAGGCCATATACCAGGATGCGAAAGTGGGTCGTATTCCAGGATGGGGACATACACTAGCATGGGGGATCTATACCATAATTGGGAACATATACTAGGATGGGGGCCAGGATAGGGAACATATACCAGGATGGGTTGTGCATTATACTACATGTATAACTATATGGATGACAATGCACTATGCATTATACTGTATGGAAAATGATGAGGGGGCGCATTATACTGTATGGAGAACTAGTGGGAGTGTAATACACTATGAGATCTCCAGATTTTATTCAAGATTTTGAGGATATATTTTCTGAGACTGAATGAGACTAAATCTCATCTGTTTATCCTCTCTCTTCCTGAAAGAGTGGCCTTGAAAGAGTATGTTCAAAACAGTCTCTCCAATGGTCACATAAGGCCTTTCACCTTACCATTTGCCCCTGGAATTTTCTTTATTAAGAAATAAGATGTAGGTTTGCGTCATTGTTTGGATTTTAGAGAGATTAATAAGATTGCTGAACATAATCCATACCAATTACCTCTTGTTCCAGTTAAAATTATTAATGAATGGGTGATGATGCATTTGAGGGTTTGCCACGTGGCTTTTTGTGCCATCCTCGCTTCACACTGATCTTTTTAACAAAGTGCAAAATCTGTGTTTTTTCCGGACATCCTGGTTCCACTGTCACCTGGATAGCTGTTTACAGGTTCTTTTGGTGGCAGAGTGCTGAAAAGGAAGAAAGGAAGAGAAAAGACCAGACCAATAATGGTATGCACAGCCATATATATGAAAATAGAAAAAACCTTTATTTCATAGTGGACAAAACAAGTTTAAAAACATTTAAAATTGCAAAGAGTAACTAACCCACCAAACCCAGACTCAATGGTCTGAATAAGCCCATACAGTGAATAAATAATGATCAATTCACAATGGAAATAAATAACATGCATGTTAGACAATATAATGCGTCCATAGCCATTCGGATGGATATAAAAAATAAAACAATGCAGACCATTAGCCAGATGACTCAAAGCACCTATACAATCCTACATATACCTAAATGGGAATGCCAGAGTAGAGTAATAAATACAAAATGATAGAACCATGCAAGCAGTTAGCCAATTAATTGAAAGCTTCTACACAATCCAAAAGGCATATGTGCCTATAATGGAAAATATCAGAGTGGAATAACAAGCACAAAATAATGCCAAAAAATGGCTAAAATAAGCCAGGAGAATGGTGCTGAATACAATCAATATATAGTAACCAGGAGTAGGTCAACATGGCGTGAATAAAGGCAACAAGACCTTCAAAGAGCCCGGGAAAGGGAGAATGCTGAAAAGGATGTTGATGGGTACGTCTGTAAATGCAGAGTTTGCCCCAGGTTTAAAGCCTGTCGATAGGAACTGGCAGGGTTTCTTTTGCCTAATGAGGTTCCGTCTCAACGTTGGACTCATTTTTCAATGGATTTTGTCACTGATACCTAATTCTGTTGGTAATACTGTTGTATGGATGCTGGTGGACTGTTTCATGAAGATGGTTCACTTGGTTCCTCTACTAAAATTGACTATGACTAAGAGTTTAGCTACATTGTGTGCCTAATAACATTATTTCCCATAAAGGGGTTCAGTTTATGGGTAGTTTTTGTGTAGCTTTTGCTCTAGATTAGGCATGAAGCTTTAATTTTTTCTCAGGTTATCATCCTGAGACTAGTGGTAAGACAGAGATAATGAACCAAGAATTAGAACAATATTTAAAATGTTTTTTTTTTTTATCTAATCAAGAGGACTGGGTGAACTTCTTCATATGGCTGACTTCGCTTTCAATAACCACACCTCTACTGCTTACCGGTACCTTGCCCTTTTTTTGTTGTGGAGGTTTTCATCCAGTTTTTTGGAAATGCTTCTAGTTTGCAAGCTGCGGACCCAGAGGAGTAAAGATATTCTTCTGCTTTGATTAAGGTTTGGAGAGAAGCTGAAAACGGTCTTTTGATAACTTGCGATTGGACCAAGAGAACTGTGAACTGCAGACATAGGAGTGCATCTCTCATTAAGGTGGGAGTTTTTTTTTTACTATTCTCAAAAAATATTCATCTAAAAGTTCCATCAAGGAAATTTGCTCCTAAATTTTTCGGTCAGTATAAGTTAATTAAGGTAATATTGTGCGGTCAACTCCAACTCACGTTGTCTGGAGGATTAATAATTCTTTCCATTCCTCTCTTCTTCAAAAGTTCATTCAGGTTGACTTGGAGAAGGATAAGGAGTATGTGGTGGAATGAGTTTTAGGTACCAGATGCGTCAGTCGTCTACTGCAATTCAGAACTGTGACCTCCATGGGCAGAGATAACCTGAAAATTAGATATTTCTTATTTTTCGGGACACTAGCTGTATCGACCCGCCACCACAATTGTGGATTACCAGGGCAATGGGGTACTCAGAGCCGAGCCCATGGAAGTCTATGGGGATTGTCACAGGTAGCGGTGGCTCGGTCTGTGGCCCTGGCGGTCTGGCGTATGTTGGGGGAATATTTACAGGGGATAGATTTATATACAGTTCGTGACGCCACCTGTAGTCTTCTGGTAACTTGTACCAGCGCCGCCGCAGATCTCTGAGGGGATGGTGAGGCAGCTAGATGTCAGGTCCCCTACAGGTGGGACTGGTCCCTCAAAGTCTATGAAGTTAGTGAAGTCAGGTGCAGATAAATAACACAGTCTCACACGGTCAGCGTCTTTTCATACCTTTACTTGTAAGATGTTCAGGCAGGTCCCAGGGAGGCTGATCCAAGGAGAATGTATTTTGAGATAGCAGCTGGACAAGTTAGGGGCCTCCTTTACTTTCAACACGATGAGTACAACCAGCCTGAAGCGTAGTTCCCTCTATAACTCCAGCTATTCCATAGCTGTACTGCCCAGTCAGTTTTGTGGTAGGAGCCTTCCTGTGAGAGAGCTGAATTCCTATCTTGTCGTGCACTGACTCAAAGTCTTCACTCCCCCTGACCCCAGTTACGTACTGACTATTTGGGGCTGTTTGCCGCGACCTAAGGTCCGGTAAATCTCTGGTTTTCTTACCACTATGCTTGAAGCTAATAGTGATCCTTCGGTCCCCAGTGACCGGTAGCAATGTGCAGGACTTCTTCAATCCAAAAGCACTTTTCCAATAATCTTTCCACTGTGCCTTTCGCCTTGTCCTCGCTGGTAGCATAAACACTCACACTTGCAAAAAGTCATGTAATCACTCCCTTCTTCTCTTCCTTTAGAGTTAGTTCCAGACTCTCAGTTATCCACTAGGCAGGAGCACGTCTCTGAACCTTTCACTGTCCTTGAGACAGGTGACTGAAGTATTTCTGTACTAAGCTCTTCTTTCTTAATCAGTGTCTTCAAGTGAGGTACAGCTCTGACCAGGCTGAGGTGATCTATATCTCGCCCTTACTGGCCTCCACTTGCTGAACTGCTGGTAGAACCAGGCTGGACTGCTTCCTCCCTCCAGGTCCCAGCTAGACTCCACACGTCTGCTCTGTCCGAGGACAGGAAACTGACTACTCTAATCACTCAACCAATACACCCTGACCACTCCCTCACAAGTGACTACACTACCCTAAGGGTGTGTCTAGTGTATGTTGAGTGAATGGGTATTGAGCATTAAACTGCTATCTCTCCACACATTCTCCAGGGTACTGCGTGTGCCTAACACCAGGGCTACACATTCCCCCATGGTAAAAGACAGCACTCCCGGGCTGTAAAATACAAAGAGACAGTTTTGTTTATGCATGAAAACATCAACATTAAACATTAATTCGTCCCATCCGGGAGGTGAGGATGTCTTGAACGTTGCAAAACAAAAACATTGTATATAGAAAAATACAAAAGTATTAATGCATCAAAACATTCAATAAATACACAGTATTCTTGTGAAGGACCCGCACCAAACCTTCAACGTGGGTCCTGGGTGGGCTGCAGGACTTAGGAATGCAGACCTCACTCAGTGCCACACCACACGGGTTTTGTATTCAGAGGTAGTTGTGCTGGTTTTATGTAAAACCAAGATAAAGCACCGAAGCGCAACTATATACAAATAAGTTCTGGGCTGGCACAGTCCTCAACCTCAAAGTCCATTGTTAAACGAAGACATATTATATCACATTATAATACTAATAAAGTGCAAAACTTTTTCTCTATTTACCCAGCCGGGCATTCTACTGTTAGCAATATATAAATGTATTATATACTCGTTTACTTGTGCAAAAATTGACAAACTTCTTAAACTTTATACAACATTACTTATGGTAGACCCCTATCTGGATCTCACCGGTTTTTACTGTTTAACTATTCAAATACATTTTCCACCCCGGGGGCTGGAACAATGCGGTAATCCCTAGATCCCAGGACTAACAGGTCGTGACCTGCTATTGGGGTTTGAGTCGCCACAGTTCTTGTGCGAACCTCTAGGGGCGCAACGGGTACCTTCTCCTTGCGAGACACCGATTGCGTTTCAATCTGAGTCACAGTTAACGATATGGATCGTGTCATGGATTGCAATGGAAACTGGGTCGCATGTTGCGATATAGATGTTGCTTTCATTTGCGATGAACCTGCAGGGGGCGATGCTGGGGCACGGCCGGATACTGCTTGAGCTGGAGACGGGGACGCTGCGGTAGTGGTGACGTTACCTGCGTCGGGGACGGGGTCACGGACGATGGTGACGTTAAGAGCATACCATCCCTTCATTCCCCAGTGCCGTGTATACGTGACAATGTCTCCATTAACTAAGTCCCTCCCGGGATGGCCTTGCGGTAGGTGGGATTCTACGTCCCTGCGACTAACAAAGACCCTGGGTAGAGGCCCGGTTCACGGATGAAGCCCCAGCCCTTCCAGAGCTGGAACTCAGTCACACACCCCTGCCGCCGCGGTTCCCTCAGGGTACCTTTCTCTCTCCGGACACTCTCCTTGTCCGCGATCAGCTCTGCATGTTGCCGCTGTCGATTCCGCTGAGCTTCCCGCTCTTCCTCCTGCTGGCGTTTCTGCTTCTCCTCACGACGCTGCCACTCATATTCCCACTGGGCGGTGTAGGCGACGTCATCCAGGCGCGCCATTTCGTCCCAGTCGACGTCTGGTAACGACGGACAGGACCCCTCCGGTGTCCCTGCCGGGGTTCGATCATCTGCTGCGGCCTCCTGGCCGGGCGGGCGTTCCGGAACTGGCGGTACCTCCTCAACCTCCTTCGCCTCCACCGCTTCACCGGTGGGATCAGGATGGGTACTTTCGGGGGCAGCCTCCGGTTGCTCCTTTGCCTTGGGCAGCAGAAGTTTTGGTAACTCCAGACGTAGAGGATCCTCGAAGGGAGAGATCACCGCGTCCCACAGCCGCCGCTGCTCCAGGGTACGCCGGCGTCTCTCGATCTCTTCAAATCCAGGTTGGTGCTGGACCATCTTCTTCAGGCGTGCATTTTTCTTCCTTAATTTCTAGCAACGCCTGCTGCAGGTGCAGGACCACGGATGACTCCGGTGCTGGTGGCAGCTTGGCTGGGGCACGGGGCCTGCCTTCCTCCGCTTCCCTGCTCGGCTGCACACGTCCTGCTTCCATGATGTTCCAGAAGATTCTTTCTTCTTCCTCCAGAGACGTCCGGTCTCTTCCGTGGAGGCGGGGTTTGCGTCTCCTCCTCCTCGCAGGGAAGGTGAAGAGGAGGCGGACCTCCTTTGCTGTAGGGCAGGATCGCATGTTGTAATAGCACTTTGAGAGGGCAGGCATTTTCTTCGCGCCACAGGGGGGTACACGCCCACGAAGGTACGCCCACCTTCTTCTCCAGCGCCTGAGGGCGCGAATATGGCGACAAAAATGGCGATTTTGGCGCCAAAAGTGCAAACAGTCCTTTTTCACAAAAACAATTCCATAGGCACACAGGGCTCGCAATTTTGCGAGTTTCGCATCCTGTTCGTGACGCCAATTTGTCTCGACCCGCCACCACAATTGTGGATTACCAGGGCAATGGGGTACTCAGAGCCGAGCCCATGGAAGTCTATGGGGATTGTCACAGGTAGCGGTGGCTCGGTCTGTGGCCCTGGCGGTCTGGCGTATGTTGGGGGAATATTTACAGGGGATAGATTTATATACAGTTCGTGACGCCACCTGTAGTCTTCTGGTAACTTGTACCAGCGCCGCCGCAGATCTCTGAGGGGATGGTGAGGCAGCTAGATGTCAGGTCCCCTACAGGTGGGACTGGTCCCTCAAAGTCTATGAAGTTAGTGAAGTCAGGTGCAGATAAATAACACAGTCTCACACGGTCAGCGTCTTTTCATACCTTTACTTGTAAGATGTTCAGGCAGGTCCCAGGGAGGCTGATCCAAGGAGAATGTATTTTGAGATAGCAGCTGGACAAGTTAGGGGCCTCCTTTACTTTCAACACGATGAGTACAACCAGCCTGAAGCGTAGTTCCCTCTATAACTCCAGCTATTCCATAGCTGTACTGCCCAGTCAGTTTTGTGGTAGGAGCCTTCCTGTGAGAGAGCTGAATTCCTATCTTGTCGTGCACTGACTCAAAGTCTTCACTCCCCCTGACCCCAGTTACGTACTGACTATTTGGGGCTGTTTGCCGCGACCTAAGGTCCGGTAAATCTCTGGTTTTCTTACCACTATGCTTGAAGCTAATAGTGATCCTTCGGTCCCCAGTGACCGGTAGCAATGTGCAGGACTTCTTCAATCCAAAAGCACTTTTCCAATAATCTTTCCACTGTGCCTTTCGCCTTGTCCTCGCTGGTAGCATAAACACTCACACTTGCAAAAAGTCATGTAATCACTCCCTTCTTCTCTTCCTTTAGAGTTAGTTCCAGACTCTCAGTTATCCACTAGGCAGGAGCACGTCTCTGAACCTTTCACTGTCCTTGAGACAGGTGACTGAAGTATTTCTGTACTAAGCTCTTCTTTCTTAATCAGTGTCTTCAAGTGAGGTACAGCTCTGACCAGGCTGAGGTGATCTATATCTCGCCCTTACTGGCCTCCACTTGCTGAACTGCTGGTAGAACCAGGCTGGACTGCTTCCTCCCTCCAGGTCCCAGCTAGACTCCACACGTCTGCTCTGTCCGAGGACAGGAAACTGACTACTCTAATCACTCAACCAATACACCCTGACCACTCCCTCACAAGTGACTACACTACCCTAAGGGTGTGTCTAGTGTATGTTGAGTGAATGGGTATTGAGCATTAAACTGCTATCTCTCCACACATTCTCCAGGGTACTGCGTGTGCCTAACACCAGGGCTACACATAGCCATATCCCATGACTAGCCCCCATATGTGCTTACCGAGAAGAGGTATGTGAGCATGATTTTTATCTAACAAAAACAAAGTTTGAGTTTTTGTCATTGTCAGTTCTGGAAAACAAAGTTCACTATGGTACTAAACCAGGTACGGACTGGGGCTGAAATTTAGTCCTGGCATTTGAAATCACACAGGCCCGTGCTGTCCCCATCCCCCAAGCACCAGATGGGAATATATTATATATACCCTGGATGGAGGAAAGCAAGATTTACTACACAACAAATAGTTCTAATGATACCCATGGCCTGCCGGGGTAAGTGACGGAGTCAGTGACTTTGTGCTCCATCGCAACTCTTAACAGTATGGGTGTCTTGAGAACACAACATCTGCTAGCAACATACCAAACAAGGCAGCCCACGACCATACAGAGAGTGCTTCTCCACTACGATCTGCACCAGTTCCGTGACAGAGGTTTAGTACTTTTCCTTTGTTATTCTTTTTTATTTTATGTGACTGTATGTACTGTATTGTTTTGTCCATTCTGAAACATCTTTGTATGTTTTTATAAACACTGCCTACTTTTTGGATTAAATAAATAAAATGTAATAGCTTTGTTCCTCTTTGCTCTATAAACCACACGCCATACTCTCCCTGTAACGGGTATCAAATTGTCCTGTATAAATGATTGGTGGTGACAGCTAGTTCTTTTTGTAATTTGTGAAGCTTGGCAGTGACTGAATTGCAATAGGATGTGTATACAGTATGCTATACGTTCACTGTGAGTTTCTCAATTACCAGCCTAGTAGTGAAAACAGCCATAGTCTTGTCCATCACTCGTCAGTCAATTGCTCAATTGTCCTAATGATTGGAGGAGGTGGAGTGTTGTTCCCTGACAATTTGGGGAAGCAGTGAGGTCTGTCTTGACAAGTATAATAATTCATCATTATAAAAATAAAACAAAAAAATTAAAAGCATGAATGCTGAATGCCCCCGTGCCTGTCATGTGATTTCTCCTGTGAAATCCAGCCTGTGGCTGGGGGTAATAGCAGACTGTCATGTTCTCTATATAC
Organism: Oophaga sylvatica; assembly: GCA_033576555.1. Lineage (NCBI taxonomy): Eukaryota > Metazoa > Chordata > Amphibia > Anura > Dendrobatidae > Oophaga > Oophaga sylvatica. Next base: position 25,255 of record JARQOD010006322.1, read on the forward strand.
AGCAATATTGTAACATACTGTATATAATATAGATGACCAAAAAATGGCAAATTCAAGTCCTCTAAGTACACTAGCAATTAAGTAACAATGAGAGCAAAGTGAATATATACTCCTTCATTTAGTGAACTAAAACAGGCACGCTCACTCAGCACTTTAGCACAACTCTCATTGAATTGTGAAAACATTATTCCTTTCTTGGGATTCGCAACAGTTTTTTTATTCTGTAAACAATTACAAAGACTTTTTGTGAAGCCTTCCAAAATTATCTCTTTTTTAGGGAGCAGGAACAGGCTATCTGTTTTGAAAGTGAAGAATAATGGCTAGTTGTCACAAAACCTTTTAAAATATTAGCCCTATTTTGTGAGCTCTTTGATATTTGCGGATCCTGAAGAGGCCATGTTTTGTATCAGCAGTAGTGATGAGTGACTTTGTTCGGAAAACGATCGCCAAACATAAATTCGGCAGGAATATGGCACATTTGGATTCGTGATCAGAAACACGAGCAAAATTTTTTAAAATCGGTAACATATGTTAAAAGCGTGGGAAAATTTTGAGTTGCCACAAAAATATTTTTAGCACTTTGGCAATGATAATTGTTGTGTATTATGAGCGTTTGGCACGCGTTTGATGAGGGGAGGGGTTTGCAGAGCTCAGAGGCGCGACATTCTTGTAAGCAGGAAACACCCACAATGTCCTGACACAACAGCTTGTGTCATTAGCTGCTGAAATCACATGTCCCTCGCCATATAAATAGTGAACATCTTGTTTTAGCGCAATTTTGACACTGTAACAGAGCAGAGAGGCTGCTCCTGATGCTGGCACTGTTTGCAGCAAGATTTTAGCTAGTTAGGCAGTTGTATATCAGTCAGATTGTGTAGCTAGATAGTGTCCAGTGTGGTTGTAAAATTTACCTTCTGGAATTTTTTTTTTTTTGGAGGGCATTACTGAGGTTCACAGACAAAGCCGGCAGGGTGCAAGTCCTACAAGTGTGTTGTGCACTGCTTCTACACCATGTGCCAAATTATTATGCAAATTATATTTTTCTCTGAATTTCCTAAGTGGTCGGTGCAAATGACAGTCAGACTAATAAAAGTCATCACCCGTTAGAGTATACATCGAATTTTAATGAAGAAACCTCCCAATGATAACAGTATAATCTCCAAAATGAATAAAAACTCAAAATGCACTGTTCCAAATTATTAGGCACAGTAGAATTTCAAAACATTTGATCTGTTTTAAAGAACTGAAAATGCTCATTTGTGGAATTTTCAGCATTAGGAGGTCACATTCACTGAACAAAAAAGCTATTTAACTCCAAAACATCCTAAAAGGCCAAGTTATACCTGACGAAGGTATTATACCGAAACGCGCGTCGGGGCGCGTTTGGCTGAGATTCCCCTGTGCCGGTATATGCTCCCAGGTAATTTGTTTATCCTATACCGATCGCCATATACCTTATTTGGGTTAGCTATTTTATTCACCTTCATCTATATCACACTTATTTGGCACTGTGTGATTCGTCTTTATAGTTGATCTCTGTTTGCACTATGTTGCACATTATTTGGGCACATGCTTTTTAGTGTTGCACATATTATTATAATTCTGTTATAGCTCCCACCTGGGGTATTGGATTGGCTATGTATATATACCTGGTTATATGTTGAGCATTTTATTATCCATTTTTTCCAGCACATGCACATTTTGGGTCTCTCACCATTAATTTTTAACATTAAAATTATTCAATTATCTTTTATTGTATTCTGATATGCCATTTGTATATTAATAAAATATTTTTATTGGTGCACATTATTTTTGTTGTCCACTTCACAAGAATTGAAGCAATGTGGAAGGAAAAAATTAACATTTAACTTTTTTTCCCAAAATTTTTCTTTCGACACAATTTTTTAACATTTTGTCAAGGGTATCAGTAGAAAATGAACCACAATATTTGTTGTACAATTTCTCCTGAGTACAGCGATACCCCATGTGTGGGGGTAAACCACTATTTGGCCGCATGGCAGAGCTCGGAAGGGAAGCAGCGCCATTTGACTTTTTTGGCTGGAATTGAGATTGGACGCCATGTCGCATTTGGAGAGTCCCTGTGTGCCTAAACAGTGGAAACCCCCACAAGTGACCCCATTTTGGAAACTAGACCCCCCAAGTAACTTATCTAAATGTGTAGTGAGAGCTTTGAACCCCCAAGGGCTTCACAGAAGGTTATAACGTAGAGCCGTAAAATTAAAAAATCATATTTTTTCCACAAAAATGATCTTTTCATCCCAATTTTTATTTTCCAAATGATAAAAGGACCCCAAAAGTTATTGTGCAATTAGTCCTGAGTACGCTGATACCCTATATGTGGGGGTAAACCACTATTTGGGTGCATGGCAGAGCTCGGAAGGGAAGCAGCGCCATTTGACTTTTTTGGCTGGAATTGAGATTGGACGCCATGTCGCATTTGGAGAGCCCCTGTGTGCCAAAACAGTGGAAACCCCCCACAAGTAACCCCATTTTGGAAACTAGACCCCCCAAGGAACTTATCTAGATGTGTAGTGAGAGCTTTGAACCCCAAGGGCTTCACAGAAGGTTATAACGTAGAGCCGTAAAATTAAAAAATCATATTTTTTCCACAAAAATGATCTTTTCATCCCAATTTTTATTTTCCAAAGGATAAAAGGACCCCAAAAGTTATTGTGCAATTAGTCCTGAGTACGCTGATACCCCATATGTGGGGGTAAACCACTATTTGGGTGCATGGCAGAGCTCGGAAGGGAAGCAGCGCCATTTGACTTTTTTGGCTGGAATTGAGATTGGACGCCATGTCGTATTTGGAGAGCCCCTGTATGCCTAAACAGTGGAAACCCCCCACAAATAACCCCATTTTGGAAACTAGACCCCCAAGGAACTTATCTAGATGTGTGGTGAGAGCTTTGAACCCCAAGGGCTTCACAGAAGGTTATAACGTAGAGCTGTAAAATTAAAAAATCATATCTTTTCCACTAAAATGATCTTTCCACCCCCAATTTTTATTTTCCAAAGGGTAAAAGGACCCCAAAAGTTATTGTGCAATTTGTCCTGAGTACGCTTATACCCATATGTGGGGTAAACCACTATTTGGGCGCATGGCAGAGCTTGGAAGGGAAGCAGCGCCATTTGACTTTTTTGGCTGGAATTGAGATTGGACGCCATGTCGCATTTGGAGAGTCCCTGTGTGCCTAAACAGTGGAAACCCCCACAAGTGACCCCATTTTGGAAACTAGACCCCCCAAGGAACTTATCTAGATGTGTGGTGAAAGCTTTGAACCCCAAGGGCTTCACAGAAGGTTATAACGTAGAGCAGTAAAATTAAAAAATCATATCTTTTCCACAAAAATGATCTCTCCACCCCCAATTGTTATTTTCCAAAGGGTAACAGGACCCCAAAAGTTATTGTGCAATTTGTCCTGAGTAGGCTGATACCCCATATGTGGGGGTAAACCACTATTTTGACGCATGGCAGAGCTGGAAAGGGAAGGAGCGCCTTTTTCAAATGCAGATTTTGATGGAATGGTCTGCGGGTGTCATGTCACGTTTGGAAAGCCCCTGATGTGCCTAAACAGTAGAAACCCCCCACAAGTGACTCCATTTTGGAAACTAGACCCCCGAAGGAACTTATCTAGATGTGTGGTGAGCACTTTGAACCCCAAGTGCTTCACAGAAGTTTATAACGTAGAGCCGTGAAAATAAAAATATCATATTTTTTTCCACAAAAATAATCTTTTTGCCCCCAAATTTTTATTTTCATAAGGGTAACAGGAGAAATAGGACCCCAAAAGCTATTGTGCAATTTGTTCTGAGTACGCTGATATCCCATATGTGGGGTGGAACCACTATTTTGACGCATGGCAGAGCTGGAAAGGGAAGGAGCGCCTTTTTCAAATGCAGATTTTGATGGAATGGTCTGCGGGTGTCATGTCACGTTTGGAAAGCCCCTGATGTGCCTAAACAGTAGAAACCCCCCACAAGTGACTCCATTTTGGAAACTAGACCCCCCAAGGAACTTATCTAGATGTGTGGTGAGCACTTTGAACCCCCAAGGGCTTCACAGAAGGTTATAACGTAGAGCAGTAAAATTAAAAAATCATATCTTTTCCACAAAAATGATCTTTCCACCCCCAATTGTTATTTTCCAAAGGGTAACAGGACCCCAAAAGTTATTGTGCAATTTGTCCTGAGTACGCTGATACCCCATATGTGGGGGTAAACCACTATTTTGATGCATGGCAGAGCTGGAAAGGGAAGGAGCGCCTTTTTCAAATGCAGATTTTGATGGAATGGTCTGCGGGTGTCATGTCACGTTTGGAAAGCCCCTGATGTGCCTAAACAGTAGAAACCCCCCACAAGTGACTCCATTTTGGAAACTAGACCCCCGAAGGAACTTATCTAGATGTGTGGTGAGCACTTTGAACCCCAAGTGCTTCACAGAAGTTTATAACGTAGAGCCGTGAAAATAAAAATATCATATTTTTTTCCACAAAAATAATCTTTTTGCCCCCAAATTTTTATTTTCATAAGGGTAACAGGAGAAATAGGACCCCAAAAGCTATTGTGCAATTTGTTCTGAGTACGCTGATATCCCATATGTGGGGTGGAACCACTATTTTGACGCATGGCAGAGCTGGAAAGGGAAGGAGCGCCTTTTTCAAATGCAGATTTTGATGGAATGGTCTGCGGGTGTCATGTCACGTTTGGAAAGCCCTGATGTGCCTAAACAGTAGAAACCCCCCACAAGTGACTCCATTTTGGAAACTAGACCCCCCAAGGAACTTATCTAGATGTGTGGTGAGCACTTTGAACCCCCAAGGGCTTCACAGAAGGTTATAACGTAGAGCAGTAAAATTAAAAAATCATATCTTTTCCACAAAAATGATCTTTCCACCCCCAATTGTTATTTTCCAAAGGGTAACAGGACCCCAAAAGTTATTGTGCAATTTGTCCTGAGTACGTGATACCCCATATGTGGGGGTAAACCACTATTTTGATGCATGGCAGAGCTGGAAAGGGAAGGAGCGCCTTTTTCAAATGCAGATTTTGATGGAATGGTCTGCGGGTGTCATGTCACGTTTGGAAAGCCCCTGATGTGCCTAAACAGTAGAAACCCCCCACAAGTGACTCCATTTTGGAAACTAGACCCCCAAGGAACTTATCTAGATGTGTGGTGAGCACTTTGAACCCCCAAGTGCTTCACAGAAGTTTATAACGTAGAGCCGTGAAAATAAAAATATCATATTTTTTTCCACAAAAATAATCTTTTTGCCCCCAAATTTTTATTTTCATAAGGGTAACAGGAGAAATAGGACCCCAAAAGCTATTGTGCAATTTGTCCTGAGTACGCTGATATCCCATATGTGGGGTGGAACCACTATTTTGACGCATGGCAGAGCTGGAAAGGGAAGGAGCGCCTTTTTCAAATGCAGATTTTGATGGAATGATCTGCGGGTGTCATGTCACGTTTGGAAAGCCCCTGATGTGCCTAAACAGTAGAAACCCCCCACAAGTGACTCCATTTTGGAAACTAGACCCCCCAAGGAACTTATCTAGATGTGTGGTGAGCACTTTGAACCCCCAAGTGCTTCACAGAAGTTTATAACGTAGAGCCGTGAAAATAAAAATATCATATTTTTTTCCACAAAAATAATATTTTTGCCCCCAAATTTTTATTTTTATAAGGGTAACAGGAGAAATAGGACCCCAAAAGCTATTGTGCAATTTGTCCTGAGTATGCTGATATCCCATATGTGGGGGGGAACCACTATTTTGACGCATGGCAGAGCTCGGAAGGGAAGGAGCACCGTTTTTAAATGCAGACTTTGATGAATGGTCTGCGGGTGTCATGTCACGTTTGGAAAGCCCCTGATGTGCCTAAACAGTAGAAACCCCCACAAGTGACTCCATTTTGGAAACTAGACCCCCCCAAGGAACTTATCTAGATGTGTGGTGAGCACTTTGAACCCCCAAGTGCTTCACAGAAGTTTATAACGTAGAGCCGTGAAAATAAAAATATCATATTTTTTTCCACAAAAATAATCTTTTTGCCCCAAATTTTTATTTTTCTAAGGGTAACAGGAGAAATAGGGCCCCAAAAGCTATTGTGCATTTTGTCCTGAGTACGCTGATACCCCATATGTGGGGGGGAACCACTGTGATCGCCTTACTGCGATCTTTGGGAGGCACAATGAACAAATCCACAAAAGGTGAAGAATTGGTTTTCTTTTTTGCGCCGTTCCTCGTGCGGTATTAGTGATTAGGCGACTTTATTCCTCGGATCGGTGCGATTACAGCGATACCAGATTTATACTCTTTTTTCATGTTTAGCTTCTGTCACACACTAAAAGATGCTTTTTTTTGGAATAATTTTTTGTATGAAATTTTTGCATCGCCGTATTTTGAGAGCTATAATTTTTCCATATTTCGGCCGACAGAGTTATCTATGGGCTTATTTTTGCGGGACGAGCTGACGTTTTTATTGGTACCATATTCAGGCACATAACGTTTTTTGATCGTTTCCTATTCCGATTTTTGTGGAATCAGAATGAACAAAAACCAGCAATTCAGGAATTGTTTTTTTTTTTTTTTTTTTTCCTCCGTTCCGTGTGTGGTAAAATTGATAAAGCAGCTTTATTCTTCGGGTAACTACGGTTACGGCGATTCCTCATTTATATATATTTTTTTATGTTTTGGCGTTTTTTACACAATAAAAAATTTTATAGAAAAAATAATTATTTTTGCATCAGTTTATTCCGCGAGCTATAACTTTTTTATTTTTTTCGCTGATGATGCTGTATAGCAGCTTGTTTTTTGCGGGACAAGATGACGTTTTCAGCAGTACCATGATTATTTATATCTGACTTTTTGATCGCGTGTTATTGCACTTTTTCCAAGCGGTATAATGATACCGCTTGGAAAAAGTATAATTTACTACTTTTTTGTGTTTTTTTTTTACGGCTTTCACTGAAGGGGTTAACTAGGGTTACACTTTTATAGATGGGATTTTTACGGACGTGGCGATACCTAACATGTGTATGTTTTTTGTTTTTTATTTTTTTTATTACATAAAAATGTGTATTTTTTAGGGGATTTTTTTTAAATTATTTTTTAATATTTTTTTTACAATTTTTAAAAAAAAAATGATTTTTTTTAACTTGTCCCTTTATGGGACTTTCACTTTTTTTACTTTTTATTGCAGTTACAATGCATTGCAATGCTCTGGCATTGCAATGCATTGTACCTATGGGGAAAGCTGCTGTGACATGATCACAGCAGCTTCCCGTAGCTAGATGACCCGGAGGTTGTCATGACAACCCCCGGGTCATCAAGGCAGAGATCAGGCCCTGCAAATACATTGTGGTGGCGCTGATCTGAGGCAGAGGGAGCTCCCGACCCTCTGCCTCCCCCCCTGAGCTCTGCGATCGCGCTGGATCGCAGCAGTCAGGGGGTTAACAGCCAGGGGCGGTGGGGGGTCCGCTCCTGGCTGTCAGTGCAGGAAGCTTGGCCACTGCAGCGCCGGCTCCTGCACTGATCGCGCTGGGGAAGCTGAAATTTCAGCTTCTCCTGCACGATCGCTGCTGTGTTTGGTCAGTCAGATTGACTGACCAATCACAGCGCTGTGGGTGCGGGGACCGACGGCAAAGGTCCCCGCACCGCTTGCCGTGCCTGTCAGCTGTCTGTGACAGCTGTCGGCACTGATCTACCACTGCGTGTTTACACGCAGTGGTAGATCAAAGCCATGACGTGCAGAGTCCGTCCTGGTGCCGGAACTGGCACCTTACCATGACGGACTCTGCACGTCAGTGGACATTAAGGGGTTAATCTTCAGGTATGATGGATCCTACACCTTGATGTTCGAGGGACTCCAGACGCACCAGCAGCTTCAAATATCTGTTTGCTGGTTTGTAATGGCTTTTTAGCAGCTGCTCTCTTAATCCGATGAACTTGCCTGGCAGAAACCTTCCTCATTCTGCCTTTATCAGCACGAACACGTTTGTGCTTAGAATCAGCCACAAATCTCTTAACAGTACGATGATCACGCATAGGTTTTCGGGAAATATCAAATGTTTTCATCCCTTGACCAAGGCATTGCACGATTTGATGCTTTTCAGCAGCAGAGAGATCATTTTTCCTTCCCATGTTACTTGAAAACTCTGGCCTGCTTAATAGTGCGGAACATTCAGTTTTCCTTTTATTGGGCTCACATGCCAAACTAATTATCACAGGTATCTGAGATTGGTTTCAGTTATCCAAAGAACGCTGAGACACAATACCATCAATGGGTTTCATTTACAAAAAAAACAAAAAACACTAGGACACTTAAAACCAATTTGTATAATGATTTGGAACTTGGTATATAGTGCTCCATGCACGAGTATAGCATTCTAAATAATATTATTTCAGTAGCTAAATGTGAAAAAGCATGCTGTGTACCACATTTTAGCTAGATAGTTAGGCGGTTGTATATCAGTCAGATAATGTAGCTTGATAGTGTCCAGTGTGGCTGTAAAATGTACCTTCCAGAATTTTTTTTTGAGGGGGCATTAATGAGGTCCACAGACAAAGCCAGCAGGGCACATATCCTACAAGTGTGTTGTGCACTGCTTCTATTGTGCTCCATGCAGAAGTTTAGCTTATTAAATAATATTTTTTCCATAGCTAAATGTGAAAAAGCCTGCTGTATCCCACATTGTCATTTATTGCTGTCGTGATATGAAACTGTCTGCAGACCTAAATCATATTAAAAAAATTATATTTTTCTTTGTTGCTAAATGTGAAAGAGTCTGCCGTATCCCACTTTGTCATGTTGTGGCGGTGATATGAACCTGTCTGCAGACCTATCGCGCACTGAAAAAAATTATAATTTTTTCTGTTGCTGAATGTGATACAGCCTGCCATATCCAACATTGTCATGTTGTGATGGTGATATGAACCTGTCTGCAGACCTAATGAGAATTTAAAAAAATTCTAATTTTTTCTGTTGATAAATGTGATACAGCCTGCTATATCCAACCTTTTAATTTAGTGGCATTGAAATTGTTCTGTGTTCAGTGCTGTTACACATTAAAATTAATTAATTTGATTTTTTTTTACAAATGTGATACAGCAGGAAGATCTGAGTTTGAAATTGTTTTGAGCCTATCTTCTAGATTATGTGCTTCTTTTGCATCCAATTTCTCATGGGCATCTTTTATACCTAGCTTTGTTTTCAATGTTTTATTTATTGAGAATCACTAGGTGAAAAGCATCAGCATAAACATATCCAATCAAACATAAGAGACAGAAGAAGCAAATAGTACAGTATTCATAGTCATACATGCCTCGTAGTTATACATGACCTTCAATAATTTCCATGTTTACGAAAATGAAGATGCAAACGTCTCTATCAAAATATCATTAATAAAGAAATGAGTGATTCTTGGTTACTATTATCGACAAATGAACATAATGATTTAACTGATGCTCTGGAGTATCATGGGTGAGTTAATTAACTAACCAAATGCAGAACCAGAGCACAAAAAAGGGGGAGGAAACCTAAAGGAGACATCAAGGGGATGGGAGGGAGGGGGAGGAGAGGGGGGACCAGGGATAAAGGTAAAAGGGACATGGTCCATTGGCACATTGGTCATGTTTAATATGAAAAATCAGACACACACAGGGATATGAATTTATCTGAATTCCTACACGTCACCCAAGGACTCCAGACCTGCGAGAAAGGAGAAAGGCTATGTGTGGGTAATGCTGCTAATTCTTCGGTGTGATACAGTTGGTCAATCTTAAGTAATTGCTGATTTATGCTTGGAATATTAGACAAGTGCTAAAACATAGGTATAAGAAGCTTACCGGCTGTTAAGATGAAAGAGACCAGTTTAGATAAATGTTTATTATTTGGAACTACTGGTAGATTAAGGAAAACATGTTCTGGAGTTAGTTTTATATGTTTACGCACCACTTCGTCTAAGGTTTGAGATACAATGTTCCAAAATTTTTTTATGATGTGGCAGTGCCACCAAATATGAAGATATGAGCCTCTGTCCCTTTCGCACCTCCAACATGTATCTAGCGTAGTGGGGAACCACTTATGTAACAGGAGAGGTGTTGTATACCAATGAGTTATTATTTTGTAGCTGTTTTCTTGGGCTCTCACATATTGTGAAGGGCCATATGAAGATTTATAAATTAGATTAATTTGGGAATCAGAGAAAGAGTGGCCTAATTATTTTTCCCATCTCAGCAGAAAGGCTCTTTTCGGAGGTAATTATTTTAAAGGCAGCATATTATAGAGAGCAGAAAGCACTTTTTTCGGGGGTTTTGTTTGGGAACATAATATTTCAAAAGCGGTTAACGGCCGCGTTAGGTCGCCATTGATCATAGATTGGCGGAGTGTTTTCTTAAGAAACTCATAATGTATAAAGGTGTAATGAGATATTGTGGGCAGTTCCTTCATGTCTTGGAAGGATATAATAGTCCCTTCACTATATAATTGGTCCAACAAGGGTGATTTATCATTTGAAATATGTTTCGCCAGATCCAGGGTCATGACGTCTGATACCCTAGTTAGTGGTGAGGGAGACGGGGACAGATAAGGGGCCACAGACTTCCAACATTTGACCGCCGTCCTTGTAAGGAGGTTTGGAAAGATAAATTTAAGTGACTCTACAGGGGAAAGGATAATAGAGCATAGTTGAATCGGGGACATCTGTTCTTCCAAAGTAAGCCAGGGTTTCTATCCAGTCTTCCTGACCCACTCCACCGCCCTAGAAGGACAGCAGCTAAATAATAAGTATGGATGTTGGGGGCTCCCATGCCACCTTTCCTCCTAGGAAATGAAAGTGTGTGGGAGTTAAGTCTTGATCTGTGCTTATTCCATATATATTTAAAGAAAGAACAATTAACCTGGGTCAAGTACGTCCTGGGTAGTTCTATAGGTAGCATTTGAAATAACATAGTAACATAGTTATTTAGGTTGAAGGAAGACTTTAAGTCCATCTAGTTCAACCCATATCCTATCCTAACCTGCCCTAACATGTTGATCCAGAGGAAGGCAAAAAAACCCATGTGGCAAACAGTAAGCTTCACATTGGGGAAAAAAATTCCTTCCTGACTCCACATACAGCAATCAGACTAACTCCCTGGATCAACGCAGTATCTAGGAAACTAGTGAATATAGCCTGTAATATTATACTTTTCAAGAAAGGCATCCAGTCCCCTCTTAAATTTTAGTAAGGAATCACTCATTACAACATTAGACGGCAGAGAGTTCCATAGTCTCACTGCTCTTACAGTAAAGAATCTGCGTCTGTGATTATGGCTAAACCTTCTTTCCTCCAGACGTAGAGGATGCCCCCTTGTCCCCGTCACAGGTCTAAGAGTAAAAACATCATTAGAAAGGTCTTTGTACTGTCCCCTCATATATTTATACATTGTAATAAGATCACCCCTAAGCCTTCGTTTTTCCAAACTAAATAACCCCAAGTGTAATAACCTGTCTTGGTATTGCAGACCCCCCAGTTCTCTAATAACCTTGGTCGCTCTTCTCTGCACCCGCTCCAGTTCAGCTATGTCTTTCTTATACACCGGAGACCAGAACTGCACACAGTATTCTAAGTGTGGTCGCACCAGTGACTTGTATAGAGGTAAAATTATGTTCTCCTCATGAGCATCTATGCCTCTTTTAATGCATCCCATTATTTTATTTGCCTTGGCAGCAGCTGCCTGACATTGGCCACTAAATGTGAGTTTGTCATCCACCCATAAACCCAGGTCTTTTTCAGTGACAGTTTTGCCCAGTGTTTTACAATTAAGCACATAATTATACATCTTGTTTGTTCTACCCAAGTGCATGACCTTACATTTATCCCATTAAAGCTCATTTGCCATTTATCAGCCCAAGCTTCTAGTTTACATAAATCCTCCTGTAATATAAAATTGTCCTCCTCTGTATTTATTACCCTGCAGAGTTTAGTGTCATCTGCAAATATTGAAATACTACTCTGTATGCCCCCTACAAGGTCATTAATAAATATGTTAAAGAGAAGCGCTCCAATACTGACCCCTGTGGTACCCCACTGCTAACCGTGACCCAGTCCGAGTGTGCTCCATTAACCCCTTCCCGACCCATGACGCCTACGTTGGCGTCATGAAAACCTGTGCCATCCCGACCCATGACGCCAACGTAGGCGTCATGCTATAAATCATGTTCCTGCGGGTCGGGGGACCGAAATCACTGAAAGGTTATCCGACCCGCAGGCACAGGACCCCTTGCTCATCACCACAGTGGGGGTGGCTTAACCCCCACGTGGTTATGATCGCTCTGATTGGCTGTTAAAAGTGAAACAGCCAATCAGAGCGATTAGTAATATTTCACCACTGAAAAGTGGTGAAATATTACAATCCATTCATGGCCGATGCAGCAATAGCATCGGCCATGGCTGGACACTGTGTTCCCACCCTCCCCACACCGAGTAACGGTGGTGATCGGCCGCCGCCGCCGATTCATGGCGGCGAACGGTCACCACCGTTACTATCATCTGCTGGCCGCTCCGATCCTGTCCCCTCCGGTGTGCTCCGCTCCCCCCGCCCTCCGATCACCCCCCGCAAATATACTTACCTCCTCCGGTCTTCTGCGGCCTCTTGATCCGTCCCGGCGGCCGCCCGGGACTCTTCATGGGCGCCGCCATCTTGGAAAAATGGCGGGCGCATGCGCAGTGCGCCCGCCGGCCGGCGCATGCGCAGTGCGCCTTCCAAATTACAATTTATTTTGATCACTGTGATAAACTCTCACAGTGATCAAAATAAAAGTAAATTAACCCCCCCCTGTCATAAGTAGGGACAAAAAATAAAATAAAGAATTTTTTTTTTTTCCTTTTAGGCCCTGTCCACATGTTGCGGATTTCGCTGCTGATCCGCAGAGGATTTCGCTGCGTATCCGCAGCGGATTTCGCTGCTGATCCGCGGCGGATTTCGCTGCGTATCCGCAGCGGATTTCGCTGCTGATCCGCAGAGGATTTCGCTGCGTATCCGCATCGGATTTCGCTGCGTATCCGCAGCGGATTTCGCTGCTGATCCGCAGAGGATTTCGCTGCTTATACGCAGTGGATTTCGCTGCTGATCCGCGGGGATTTCGCTGCGTATCCGCAGCGGATTTCGCTGCTGATCCGCAGAGGATTTCGCTGGGGATCCGCAGCGGATTTCGCTGCTGATCCGCAGCGGATTTCACTGTGTTCCGCAGCGATTTCGCTGGTATCCGCAGCGGATTTCGCTGCTGATCCGCAGCGGATTTGCTGCGGATCCGCAGCTTATTTCGCTGGGGATCCGCAGCGGATTTCGCTGCTGATCCGCATCTGATTTCATGCTGATCCGCCGCTGATTTCGCTGCTGATCCGCAGCTTATTTCGCTGGGGATCCGCAGCGGATTTCGCTGCTGATCCGCAGCGGATTTCGCTGCTGATCCGCAGCTGATTTCGCTGCTGATCCGCAGCGGATTTCGCTGCTGATCCGCAGCGGATTTCGCTGTGATCCACACTGATTTCGCTGCTGATCCGCAGCTGATTTCGCTGCTGATCCGCAGCGGATTTCGCTGCTGATCCGCAGCTGATTTCGCTGCTGATGCGCAGCTGATTTCGCTGCTGATCCGCAGCGGATTTCGCTGCTGATCCGCAGCAGATCCAGAAACCATGTACAGTACAATGCAAATAAATGGTAAAAAAAAAAACGCTGTGCACATGCTGCGAATTTTTCAGCGCGGATTTGCTGCGGTTTTAAATCCGCAGCATGTCAATTCTTTGTGCGGATTCCGCAGCGGTTTTACACCTATTCCATTATAGTTGTAAAACCGCAGGGAAAAACCGCAGCAAATCTGCGCTAAATTCGCAGGTAAAAGGCAGGTCATTTTACCTGCGGATTTTAGAAAAATCCGCAAGTGAATCCGCAACGTGTGCACGGGTGCCTCAGGGTTAGGCTGGGTTCTTATTGCATTATGGCAGTCCGTTAGATGGACTGCGTTTCACTGCGGTATAACGCGGTGTAACGCAGTCCGTTAACGCTGCCATTCACCCCATTTGTGTGCACATCGCAACGCATGCTGTAAAGCGGCATGCGTTCGCGACGTGCTGTCATTCAGTGACAGAGCCTCGGACACGGGCTGCAGCATCTGGGCTCCATCACCGCTAGCACAGATGAATCATCTGATGATTCATCTGCGCTAGCGGGTATAGCATAACGCGATCGCGTTATGCTATACCATTACCAGCCGGTCAACGCTACGTGTTGAACGGGCTGGTAAAACGCAATATGAACCCAGCCTTAGGGTTAGGGTTAGAATTTGGGTTAGGGTTGGAATTTGGGTTAGGGTTGGAATTTGGGTTAGGGTTGGAATTTGGGTTAGGGTTGGAATTAGGGTTAGGGTTGGGATTAGGGTTAGGTTTGTGGTTAGGTTAGAGTTAGGATAAGTGTTAGGGGTGTTTTGGGGTTAGGGTTGGGATTGGGGTTAGGCTAGTGGTTAGGTTTATGGTTAGAGTTGGGATTAGGGTTAGGGGTGTGTTGGGGTTAGGGTTTGGTTAGGGTTTGTATTAGGGTTAGGGGTGTGTAGGGGTTAGGGGTGTGTTGGGGTTGGAGTTAGAATTGAGGGATTTCCACTATTTAGGCACATCAGGGGTCTCCATACGCGACATGGCGCCACCATTGATTCCTGCAAATTTTGCGTTCAAAAAGTCAAACAGTGCTCCCTTTATTCCAAGCCCCGACGTATGCCCAAACAGTGGTTTACCCCCACATATGGGGTATCAGCGTACTCTGGATAAATTGCACAACAACTTTGGGGGTCTAATTTCTCCTGTTAACATTGGGAAAATAAAAAAATTGGGGACTAAAGATCATGTTTGTGGAAAAAATATGATTTTTTTTATTTTCATGCCCGGGCGTTATAAACCTCTGTGTAGCCCTTGGAGGTTCAAAGTGCTCACTACACATCTAGATAAGTTATTTGCGGGGTCTAGTATCCAAAATGGGCCACTTGTGGGGAGTTTCTACAGTTTAGGCACATCAGGGACTCTGCAAATGTAACATGACGCCCGCAGACCATTCCATCAAGTGGGCATTTCAAAACGTCACTACTTCCCTTCCGAGCCCCGACGTGCGCCCATACAGTAGTTTTCTCCCACATATGGGATATCAGCATACTCAGGACAAATTGGACAACAACTTTTGGGGTCTAATTTCTCCTGTTACCCTTGGGAAAATAAAAAAATTAGGGACTAAAAATCCTGATTATGGAAGAAATATGATTTTTTTATTTTCATGCCCGGGCGTTATAAACTGCTGTGTAGCCCTTGGGGGTTCAAATTGCTCACCACACATCTAGATAAGTTCTTTGCAGGGTCTAGTTTCCAAAATGGGGTCACTTGTGGGTAGTTTCTACTGTTTAGGCACATCAGGGGCTCTGCAAACCTAACATGACGCCCGCAGACCATTCCATCAAAGTCGGCATTTCAAAACGTTACTACTTCCCTTCCGAGCCCCAACGTGTGCCCGAACAGTGGTTCCCCCCCACATATGGGGTACCAGTGTACTCAGGACAAACTGTACAACAACTTTTGTGGTCCAATTTCTCCTGTTACCCTTGTGAAAATAAAAAATTGCGGGTTAAAAAATCAGTTTTTGAGGATAAAAATGATTTTTATTTTCACGGCTCTGCATTATAAACTTCTGTGAAGCACTTGGGGGTTCAAGGTGCTCACCACACATCTGGATAAGTTCCTTTGGGGGTCTAGTTTACAAAATGGGGTCACTTGTGTGGGGTTTCTACTGTTTAGGCACATCAGGGGCTCTGCAAACGTAACAAGATGCCCGCAGACCATTCCATCAAGTCGGCATTTCAAAGCGTCACTATATCCCTTCCGAGCCCTGACGTGTGCCCAAACAATGGTTCCTCCCCACATATGGGGTAATAGCGTACTCAGGACAAACTGAACAACAACTTTTGGGGTCCAATTTCTCCTGTAACCATTGTGAAAATAAAAAATAGTGGGCTAAAATATCATTTTTTGAGAAAAAAAAAAGATTTATTATTTTCACGGCTCTGCGTTATAAACTTCTGTGAAGCACCTGGGGGTTCAAAGTGCTCACTTTGCATCTAGATAAGTTCCTTAGGGGGTCTAGTTTCCAAAATGGGGTCATTTGTGGGGGAGCTCTAAACTTTAGGCACACAGGGGCTCTCCAAACACGACATGGTGTCCGCTAACGATTGGAGCTAATTTTCCATTCAAAAAGTCAAATGGCGCTCCTTCCCTTCTGAACCCTGCCGTGCGCCCAAACAGTGGTTTATGACCACATATGAGGTATCTGTGTACTCAGGAGAAATTGCCCAACAAATTTTAGGATCCAATTTATACTGTTGCCCATGTGAAAATGAAAAAAACTGAAGCTAAAAGAAAATTTTTGTGAAAAAAAAGTACTTTTTTTTTTTACGGATCAATTTGTGAAGCACCTGGGGGTTCAAAGTGCTCACTATGCATCTAGATAAGTTCCTTAGGGGGTCTAGTTTCTAAAATGGGGTCACTTGTGGGGGAGCTCCAATGTTTAGGCACACAGGGACTCTCCAAATGCGACATAGCAACCGCTAAATATTCCAGCATATTTTCCATTCAAAAAGTAAAATGGCGCTCCTTCCCTTCTGAGCCCTGCCGTGCGCCCAAACAGTGGTTTATGACCACATATGAGGTATCTGAGTACTCAGGAGAAATTGCCCAACAAATTTTAGGATCCAATTTATACTGTTGCCCATGTGAAAATGAAAAAACTGAGGCTAAAAGAAAATTTTTGTGAAAAAAAAGTACTTTCTTTTTTTACAGATCAATTTGTGAAGCACCTGGGGTTCAAAGTGCTCACTATGCATCTAGATAAGTTCCTTAGGGGGTCTAGTTTCCAAAATGGGGTCACTTGTGGGGGAGCTCCAATGTTTAGGCACACAGGGACTCTCCAAATGTGACATGGCAACGCTAAATATTCCAGCATATTTTCCATTCAAAAAGTCAAATGGCGCTCCTTCCCTTCTGAGCCCTGCCGTGCGCCCATACAGTGGTTTATGACCACATATGAGGTATCTGTGTACTCAGGAGAAATTGCCCAACAAATTTTAGGATCCATTTTATCCTGATGCCATGTAAAAATGAAAAAATTGATGCTAAATGAAAATTTTTGTTGGAAAAATTAAAATGTCCATTTTATCCTTCCACGTTGCTTTAGTTCCTGTGAAGCACCTGAAGGGTTAATAATCTTCTTGAATGTAGATTTGAGTAGCTTGAGGGGTGCAGTTTTTATAAAGGTGTCACTTTTGGGTATTTTCTGCCATATAGACCCCTCAAAGTGACTTCAAATGTGAGGTGGTCCCTAAAAAAAATGGTTTTGTAAATTTTGCTGTAAAAATGAGAAATCGCTGGTCAACTTTTAACCCTTATAACTTCCTAACAAAAAAAATGTTGTTCCCAAAATTGTGCTGATGTAAAGTAGACATGTGGGAAATGTTATTTATTAACTATTTTGTGGCACATATCTCTCTGGTTTAACAGAATAAAAATTTAAAATTTGAAAATTACAACATTTTCAGAATTTTCGCCAAATTTCCATTTTTTTCACAAATAAACGCAAAAATTATCGACCTAAATTTACCACTAACATGAAGCCCAATATGTCACGAAAAAACAATCTCAGAATCGCTAGGATCCGTTGAAGCGTTCCTGAGTTATTACCTCATAAAGGGACACTGGTCAGAATTGCAAAAAATGGCAAGGTCTTTAAGGTCAAAATAGGCTGGGTCATGAAGGGGTTAATAACCACCCTTTGCTTTCTATCCATGAGCCAGTTCTTAACCCACTTACACATATTTTCCCTTATCCCCATTGTTCTCATTTTATGTATCAACCTTTTGTGTGGCACTGTATCAAAAGCTTTTAAGAAGTCCATGAACACCACGTCCACTGCATTCCCTTGGTCCAGTCCTGAACTTACCCTTCATAAAAGCTTATCAGATTAGTCTGACAAGAACGGTCCCTCGTAAACCCATGCTGATACTGTGTCATGAGGTTATTCAGCCTCAGATACTCCAATATAGTATCCCTTAAAAAACCCTCCAGGATTTTACCCACAGTAGATGTTAAGCTC